>JAODAL010007737.1:0-122902 GCA_025379985.1 Phyllomedusa bahiana | reverse complement strand
CAGCTTGCCCAGGAAGAGATTAAAACTCTTTTTAGCTCAGTGAAAAAATGTGAGAGAAAACCCCCCTTTAATTTTACTGTCCCCGGGATAAATATTTTCACCAAAAAAAAGTCTTCCTAAAAACATTGTATCATTAAATCACACCACCACAAAAATGTCACTGGAAATATCAGCACATGTGATTTAACGGGAAGATCCCCCCAAAGGAATTATACTTGAAAAAATGCCTGTTTTAAGTGATTGTGACTAGTGGGGGCCCTCTCTACATACAGTGTGTACATTTTCTGTAGGGGGTCTTTATATTACCAGGATGTACCCTTTTTTATACAATGTAAATTGGGTAATGACTCAAATTAGCCCCATTCTCAAATAGAAGTGATTTTCATTTTTTTTCTGCCTGTTATACGGGACTTGTTTCTTATTAGCTGCTTTTTTTCCTTTAATCTTCCTATGCTGGGGGTTTAAATATTTTGGGGGGGTTTAAATAAATTTCCCCTTTTTTCTATACTTATGGGTTTTTTGTATTTTTGAGGACCCTTTAATTCCTGTTTCTTATTTTTGTTAAAAAAGCAATACAAAAGTTTTGAAGCGTTTTCTAAAAACCCAATCATTATTTTTTGTATATAGGAAAAGGGTAAAAAGACAAATTTTAAAAAATTTTGCTTTTTTAATTTTTGCTTTTTTTAATTTTTAAAAGGGGAGATTGTACTACTGAGTGTAAAAAGTTTCCGGTTATAGACCACCCCCTCTGCTCTCTTGCCTTATTAACGCCCCAAGCTGCAAAGGTGACAGTCCCTGCTAATTTTTTGTGTACAAGAGCTCAAATGATGAATTTAAAACCCTTTAGAGTCTGTGCCTTGTGCATAAGATTATAAACTTCCAGCTCATGTCATGGACAGGATAGCTAGGAATAAACTAAACCCAAAATCCATTTACTGCGTAGAAACCACCCCAGCCAATAAGTATCTAAAATTAAAAACCAAAAGATTCATGGGGTCCCTTCACAAATTGGGTGGTTCTGTTTTTTTACGGGTTCTTGAGTTTTTAATTAAATAACAAAACCCATCATAATTCTATGGGCCCCTCGGAATCATTTTATATACATTTGAAGAAAATCCATCATATGGTCTGCTTTTTAAGAACTTAGGCATTTTACAACTGTGAAATTAGGTTTACAAGCTTAGCTCAGTGCACATTGCTACAAAAAAAACACAGCATACACCAAGTAGCTAAACCAAAAGGGTAATGTTTTTTTTCTAGTGCAAAAGCAGTAGACACAAGAAATCACAAGTAATCAATTACATGTTAACCTTGAAAAGGGTTGTACTTTTCTTTCCTTTAGCTTGGGAATAAAAATCATCACAAATCCCAGGTAAAAAAAGACAAAGGAGTTTTTGGGATTTCCCCAACATTGCACCATGAATGGCCATGTTTGGGATCCCGTTTTGGAAAGAAATTTTCTTAAAAAGTTGATGGTTTTGCAAACGGTCTCTTATGACATAAAAATTTATTGTCATACAGATTCTACAAGTGGCAAAATAGCCCAAAAAATTGGAAAACCCACTTAAAGTAAAAACAAAGCCCAAATGTCCAATTTTCATCTTTATTTTTAATTTCCACAGCGTGCACATGTTCAACTGGCTGTTTCTTTAAAACCCTTCATCACTGTTTGGCAAAAAATTGGAAATTTTGTTCATTGGGATAATTCCTTAAAAAGTGACTTTAAACTTTTTAAATTTTTAAATTTTTAATTATTACGTTGTAGAGTTGTACAAAAATCTGAGGCATACTTTAAATTTGTTTCCCAATTTGCTTTTTGTGTTCTGTAGTTTTTGGTTTCAGATTACCCCCATTTCAAAAAAAAGTTAATCCACCTCTAAACTTCCATTGGGAACCCAAGGGGGTTTCCCCATAGAAAGAAGGATATCGCAGTTTGAATTTTGGAAAATAGCTATATTCCAATTTACCTGCCACTGATGTTTTTCGGAAAAACACCCAAAACTGTCAGTGAAATGGAAAATTTCTACATTGCTTTTAAAAACTTTAGTATCTTTTTTTGAAAAAATTGTGGATTTCCCGGGGTTTTTTCAGGAAAAAACCCAAAAGTTTTCAGTGGAACACTGGACAATTTTTCCTATTTTTCCAAAAAGTTTGAATTTGGCGTGGTTTCCCATTGAAAACAACATGATGTGGGTAGTACCCCATTCTAACAAGGGTTCCAGCATAATCCTCATCTAATCCCGATTAAAAAAAATTGTGTTAACCATAGCCCCTTCAAGGTGATGACTATGCAAGGGATTTGAAACACTGTATCAAAAAAGGGGGCATAAGGGGAAAACCCAAAAAAATCAAAAGTACCACCAAAAAACAAACCAAAAAAACATTAATACAGTAATAGAGAAAATTGCGTGGAAAAAAAAAAATTTTTTTTTGCTGCAAAAAAAGATCGCCACGGGATTTGATAATATTGGGATCCCCTTTTTTTATTATGTAATTTTCACTTTTAGGTTTTGTTTACATTACATTTTGGGGTTTTTGTCAGGTTACTTCTCTGATTGGACATTCAAGGCAACATGTATGAATTCTGGCGCTGATAGACCAGTTCTAAATAGCTTTAAGGTAGTATAGACTGCGCCAAATTATGAACCGTTCTTCTGCAGTCATACATACAGGCGCGTCTAGTCCCAATACAAAAACTAAGCAGACCACCTTTAATTTGGTCTGGCTTTTTCAAAGTGTTCGGAAAAAATTTTTGCCATCATGAATTAAACTGTTATTTTCTACAAATGTGGTTGATACGCCCCCAGAATGCCCCAAAACTTTGGAGCACTAAAAAGTGTCTTTTGCGCGGTGCCAAGGCACTTATTGCGACAAAGTTTGAAGTACGCCTTTCATAAACTATTTGAAATGGGCTACTGCAGCTTTTTTTTAGGGCCCGAATTTTGGGCAGCCCCGTTTTATACATGTCACCCCGTGTCTCTCACTCTCGCACCACCTCCCCTTCGCCTCTCTTGTTTGGGGTTCTCTCAGTCCTGGGCCCCCTACTCTTTTCATTTACACTCTTGGTCAGGGGGAGCTCATAGCATCACAGGGGTTTCACTCCACAATATGCGACGACACCCAAAAATTTTTTTTTTCCGACCCAGATTTAACTCTCTACTCTCCCCAAACCCCAGACTATTGTCCCTATCCCCCTTTTCTTCTCCCCTCTCCTAAAACTAACAGGAAAACTGAATTTATCATCTTTCCACCCTCCCACTCCATTTTCCCCCACCTATCTTCTATACAGTCAAGGCTCCCACTCACACTGGCCCCCCAAATCTCTACCTTGGGATAAAACCCTTGACTCCAAATTTTTTCCCCAAACCAATATCCACCCTTTTTGCCCCCCACCTCCACCTAAAAATATTTAATGAATCCACTCATTCCCTTTAACCCAATCTACAAAAATGCTGGCCATGCCCTTGTATCTCCCCTCTAGAATACTGCAACATCCTTCTCTCGGCCTCCCTCTACACTCTTGCCCCCTTAAAACCATCCTCAATTCTGCTGCCCGTTTTTATCCACCTCTCCCCCCTGTCAAAAATTAATTGCTATCCATTCCCCCGCAAATTTTCATTTAAAATTTAATAACCATTAACTACAATGCCTCCATAACCCCCCCTCCATACTCTCGCCTTTAAATCTCCAAATTTTTATCGCGGAATCCTGCTCCGGTACTTTTTCCTGCTTTTCTCTTGTCACTCCTCACTCAACCATCTCCAAGATTTCTCCCTTGCTTCCCCCCTAATTTTGAAAAACCCCTGCCCCCAAAAATCAGACTCTCCTCCACTTTTACCAGCTCCAAAACTACCTGAAAACCCCTCTCTTCAGGATAGCCATAACCTGCAATACCTCCCACCCTTACACCACCCCAAAACATGTCTGGCCCCCACCTTTTGTCTCATTACCCCTGCTTAAGATTGTAAGCCCTTACAGGCAGGGTCCTCTCTCCCCTCTACCAGTGTTAGTCTCTATTGTCACCCTTGTACTTGTTTGATGTATGTTTGTAGGTAAACCCCCAAATGAAACACCTTGGAATCAAATGGGCTTTTAAAATATATAAAATAAAAATTATGAAAAGGAAATTTTTTCACAGCACTGTTCTAAGGGGGAAAAGGGGGAATCAAACTGCCACCAGACCTACTTTTTTGATGGATTCAGACCACCCAAAACAGCCTTTTTATAAACAAAATCACATCTATTTTTTATTTTTGCTACATTTCAGTTCCCTGTCTTAGGGGTGTAGGCCCATCTCATTTGTTACGTCTTTTTTGAATGGGTAGAAATCCACAGCCCCATTTATAGAATAAATCTTGTTGTTGTTCCCCCGCACATTGGATCAAGAGGACCCATAGTTAGGGCCCCTGTTGATCAAATGGGTTTTGGCCCTTCCCAGTGATATGCCCTGCCAAATTGGGGAAGACCCGTAAAAAAGCAGATACGAAAAAACAGCTACCCAATAAAAGGGTTACGCTTGTTAAATGTAAATTTGGTGTGCCCTCTAATTTAACTTAACACACACCTTTTTTGACTAAACCGTTGGGAACAAAAAAGGTGTACACCTCTTATTTTATCGCTCGACCACTTCATAATGATCATGGAAGTTCATCAGGCACCCTATGGGAAAGAACGCTGAGGGTGTGAAAAAAAAAAGTTGTTGCTCTAAAATAAAGATGGCCTAGGGATAAGAAGATTACCAAAAACCCGGAAATGCAACAAAAGGTGGCCAAAACCATACAGTGGGTTTTAAAAAGACATTCAAATAGAAAAAGGGGGCCCACCAGGGGAAAAAAAGAATTTAGTGTACGTTTTTTTTAGCATAATATCCCAAAATTTTTCTTTTTTTCAAATTAAGTATAGTGCCCCATTGCTCCCGGGTTTTAGGGGGGAAGGGGGTAAGCCGTCAGTGCTCAGACCCTTTTCTGCCACTGTTCAAACTGGTCTGCATGGCTGTCATCCCAAAAGGAAGTCACTTCTAAAATTGATGCAAAAGAAACCCCCAAAAACAGTTGCGAAGACAAGCAACTAAGGACCACTAAACCATATTTGTGGTCTGATAGACCATGAAAACGTATTCGGTTCAGAGGTGCAAGTGTTTTTTTGGGGCTGGAACCACTGAGGATACAAAAAAAATTGTCTTGCCTCAGTCAAGCAGGGTGGGGGTGGGTCATGGTTTTTGGGGCTGCATGAGTGCGAGCAATGGGGAGACAGTTTATTGAGAAAACCATGAATGCCAACAGTATTGGAATCCCGAAGCAAATATAACCCCCCCCTTCGGAAACTGGGCTCAGGGAAAATTTTTTCCAACAGATAGACCCCAAAACATCCCCCCAAAACGACCACGCCTTACTAAAAAAAAATGGGGGAAAAGGGTGCGGGAGGGGCCCAAGCTATCCCCAAAACCCTAAACCCAAAAATCGGGGGAAAATGTCAAAAAGGTGGCCACACAAAATATGCACTTTGGGCACAATTTGCCATTTCTATAGGATGTATTCCCTTTTACCCGCATTTATCATTGATGGTTGTGTGTTGAGTTATTTTGGGGCACACCAAATTTACATTTTTTAACAATGTCAATGTCTTTATTTCAATTTGTCCCATGGAAAAAATATAAAACAATATTTACAAAAATGTAAGGGGGGGTTTTTACTCATTTTTGTGGAAAACCGGTTTTTTTAAAAAAACAAGCAAAAATTTTTAAAACGGTAAACATTTTGAATACAATCATTTTTGGTATATTTTTTTTTTTTAGCTGGGTGATTCGTACCAAGAAGAATCTTTTTTGGAGGAACATGAAGGCCCCCCAGTTTCCTGAAACCCTTTACTGTTCCCTTGGGGCTCACTTTTTGATACGGACAATCTTTCCTGAGCCTGGATATGGAGCTGGGGGACAGTAGGGAAGGGCCTTTGGGGACTGAAATTTTGATTGTAATAAAAAAAAAGGGGGGGAAAAAAAATAAGAAATTTGAACACTGGCGATTATGCAAGTTTTCCCCCCCTTTAAAAAAAATGGAGGTTTTGTAATTTTTATTGTAGGTACATTAAAACAGGGGAGAGAAAAAATCTATGAAAAAAAAAAAATTTCCTGAAAAATTTTTAAACCAATTTTGCAAACACTAAAAGGGCAGGATTTTGGGCCTACCCCCTCCAAAACAGATCCTTAAGTTTTTTCGGGTTTTCGGGCTGTCGTGGGGTTTTATTGAGTTTCAGTTACTTTAAAAAGTTTTTCCTTTGGGAATTTAGGTCTGGAGACTGGCTGGGCCCAAACTCCAGGACCTTAAAAAATGTTTTTTCTTAGGGGTAGCCCCCTTTTAAATTTTTCCACTCCTTATTTTGCCCTGGCTAAGTGTTTCAGGTCTTTGCCCCGGTTGGAAAAACCCATCCAAAACCCCCTCTTAAATCCTTACTAAGGGAAGGAGTTTGTTGGGGGCGGGGTCGTTTTTGGGGCCCAAATTTTGCAGAAGAGCACCCAAAAGGGATGATTTTTCCACCCCCAAAATTTTAAAACGGTTGTGGGGCAGGTTGTTTTGTGCGTGGGGACTGGTGTCACGGCACCCCCCCCGTTTCCTTCGGCCCCGGGGGCCGGGGGGCCACCCGTGACCCCCCCCCCCGGGTCCCACCGGGTGGGGTGCCGCCACTGGGGCCGCGGGACGGGGCCGGGGATCTGCAACTGCCAGGGATTTTCCACCTAACCTGCTCCGGTGCCAAGCCCCCGTCCCTGCCGGCCGAGGCGCGCGTCCCTTTGTGCCCCTAAGGGGGCCGGGGCCGCCTTGTTCTCGAGGTTTTAAAGGGCCCCCCGCCCCGTTAATTTGGCCGGACCCCCCTTATTTAAAGGGTTAGGGGTCCCACAAACACCCTTGCTGGACCCTATTTGCCTTCGTCCCTTTAGCAAAAGCGTTCCCAAAGTGTTTTCCCCCCCCTTTTCCCCCCCCGTTTTTACCCCAGACCTCCTTTGTAAATTTTCTCGACTCCGAACCTCTCCCCCCGCCCCCCCCGCCCTTTCCTCCCTTTCCCCACGACCTCAAACCCTTTGCCGCCTTTGTCCTGACCTTCTGCCTCCCCCACGCCCTACGATTCTCGGACACACTTCGGGTACCCCCCCCTGCAAAATCGGCTGCCCCGAAAAGCAAGTCACTTTCGGGGGGGACGCCCCCTGGGCCTCCCCCCCAGCAAGTCCACCCCGTTTTGCGGGGGGTTCTCTGGTGAATAACCGGGGGGCTACTTAGATTCCCTTTCCCCTGGCGTGGCTTAACTTCCTTTGGGTTGCGGTGGTCCGGCGGATCCACTCCCAAAACCCTTACATTTAGATCCCCCAGGGATCCCGCCAAAGGGGGCCATCCCAACCACCCACGGATCTCCCCGACATTTGTTGCCCACAATCGCAAAAAAAACCCGCAAAACAAGGGTCAGCAGGGGGCCCAGCTCCCGCCATGAGGGCGTCAGCTTCTTCCCCCCCAAAAAGCAGCTGTCTCCCCCCCCTTTCCCGTGGCCCCGGGTCAAATTCTGCATTTCCCCTTTGGCCCCGGGGGGCCCCCAACCCCTTTCGGCCCCCTTCAAACCCTCCAGTTTTGGGTGGTGTTTCCCAAGCTCTCCCGGGGTTTCGTTACTCAGTGCTAAATGCACGGGGAAGCTGTTTGGCGGATCATTTCCCTCGGGGAGGTCAAAGGTGGCCTTATGGGGGAGTCTACTTTCCGGGAAAGGGGGGCCCGGGTTTGGGGAA
Organism: Phyllomedusa bahiana; assembly: GCA_025379985.1. Lineage (NCBI taxonomy): Eukaryota > Metazoa > Chordata > Amphibia > Anura > Hylidae > Phyllomedusa > Phyllomedusa bahiana. The sequence continues at coordinate 115,140 of JAODAL010007737.1, read as the reverse complement.
ACCCCCCCTTTCGGGGGACAAGGCGACCCTGTGCCCGGGCGGACCTACGCCCTTCCTCCGGGGAATTTCCCCGCATTTGTTTCAGGTCCGGGAAAAAGTGCCTCCCCCCGCCGAGCCCGGCCCCTCTTGGCCTCCTTTCAGGGCGAGTTTTTCTTTTGGTGACTTTTCGGTTAAATTCCGTACCCTGGCTTGGGGAGCCCCGCATGGAACAATGCTGGCCCTCTCGCTACATTCAAGAATGGTCTCCCCCCGCAGGGAAAAGCGTTTTAAGCAGCAAGAGCCCCTCCCCCCCCCAAAAACAATTAATACATTACTACTCTATTGTTTGTATGGTTGCGGGGGAGGCGGGGAAGCTTCCCCAAAGAAAGAGACCTGCTCTTTTCCCCCGCCCGGCCCGTTTCCCACCTGGCTCCTTTTGTTCCAGCATTCCCTTTTTCCCCCCCTCCTAAAATTCTAAAGAGGGGGGAAACCGATGGAAAGGGGGGCCCGGGGGCTAAATTTAAAACCGGAGAAAGAACAAAAACCACCGTCGGGCAGAGAAGCAAAGGCCCTACTGCCCCCTCCCGGCCAAACTTCCCAGAACTGCCCCCCTTCGCCCTTTCCAGCGGGGGGGAAAACGTTTTCTCACCTAGGGCCGTGGGAGTGGGGGCCCCCTGGGTTCAGTTTTCCTCCTCCCCAAACGTTTGAGGGATGCCAGTAGGGGTTTATTTCGTTGCTGGTTCCTTCGTTCCGGAGTTCTGCCTTCCTGGACCGGGATCTCCCGGGAAAAAACTTATCTTGGGCCTCATTGGAAACCCTTTGGTTTACCCCCATACCGTAGGTCCGGGCTGGAAAAAACCCGTTTGCTTATTCTTCGGTCAGGGGGGGCCCCCTCCTGACCCCACCCGGGTTAAATAACCCCCGGTGACTCCCCCCGTGGGGGGGCCCTACTTTAAAGAGAAGATTGGGTTTTCCAGGGTTCTGTCCCGTGCTTCCTCAGCTATCCTCTTGGGGTTTTTCCCCTGGCTGAAAGGGCCCAAACGCCCCAAACCCGATTGGAAGAGGGGAAGGGGGGGAAGTCCTGCTTTTGGGGACTGGAATGCCAAAAACCGGCTTGTTTTGGAGGTACCACGCCCGGTGCCTCCCAAACTTCTCCCCCCCCGCTTTTTAAAACCCTTTTTCCCCTGGCCTCCCGGCCGATTTTACCAGGATTTTGGGGGAATGTTTTCCCGAGAAGGGGGGCCCAATTCGCTCCCACCAAAACCCCCCTTTAACGACTGCCAAAATTGACCTCCTCCCAGAAACCAGTCCCCGCGGGGGAGGGTCTACCCACTGTCCGTGCCGGGGGACTCAGGCCATGGGGGCCCTTTCATTTGGAGAACTGCAGAAAGGATTCATCCGTAAGTCCTCCCCCCCAAAGCCGGAGCCGGGTTTTTTTTTCGTGCAAAAAGGTTGGTTCCCTCCTTTCCGGGGCATAGACTATGGGGGGTCTAAACAAGATCCCCCGAAAAAAAAAAACCGCTCCCTTTCCCACTGATCTCGGAGCTTTTTTGACCGCCCAAAGGGGGGTTTGAGTTTTTTCCAAGTTGGTTTCAAACGGGGGGGCCCTTTTAAAAAACCTCATCGGGAATTCGAGAGGGGGACAAATGGAAAACGGCATTCAAACAACGAGAGGGGCATTTCGAATATTCGTGTTTCCCTTTTTTGGGTATGAAAACGCCCCCCCTTTTTTCCCAAGTTTGTCAATAAACGTTTCCGGGCCCTGCTGTACCCCTTGCGTATTGTATACCTAGTTTAAAATTTTTTTTTTTTTTCCCCTGACAACAGGCCCCCCGGGGGAAAAGGGTACGCCAAGTCCTGCGACCCCCTGCGGGAAACCGATGTTTTCCCCAAACTGGAAAAAGTGTCTTTTTCCCAAACCACCCAGCCTTTCCTTTCCTGGGGTACAAAAGTTCCTGATCGGGGCCCTTTCCCAAGATGGTCCTGGGGGGAAAACTTTTCCAGCGACCCAAACAGGGGGCCGCCCCCTTTTCGGCCCTCCGGGGGGGATTAAAAACGATTTTTTTAGGATTCGCTAACACTCCCGGCAGTTCTTTCCCCCAACTTCTCTACGGTATGGTCCCTTTGTGGCTCTCCCCGGGAAGAACCAAATCCTAGATGCCTGGTCCCCTTTCTGCCGAGGGAAGCGTTCCCCAAAAAATTAAAGTCGGGGCCTTCTCCTCCGCACCTTTTTTGGTTTTTTGGGGGACCCGGAGAGACCCTTCACCGGAGGAAGATGTTTCTTCCGAAAGGAGCAGGGGGGGGTTCCTGCCCCCAAAAGGGGCCCAAAAAGGGCAAAACCGTCACACGGTTTTTTTTAAAAAACTTTCTTTTGGGGCAAAACGTAATTACGCCATTGAGATGGGGGAGCGGGTTGGGGCCATAAAATTTGGCCCTGGAGGAGGGGCCCGGCATCTTTTTGGGGGGGGAAGCTGGGACTTTCCTTTTGACGTCTTTACAGACCATAAAAATCTGCAATACCTAAAAGACGGCAAAAGCGCCTAAATCCCCCCCCAGGCCCTGGTTCTTTTTTTTCTCTCTTTTTGTTTTTAAAGTTTCCATTTCCCCCAGGACCGGCCGAGAAAAATTTTAAAGGGGCGGATGTCCCCCCTCCCATACTTTGAGGGTTAAAACCGGGAAGGAACCTGTGCCTCCCATACCCCAATCGCTCCTGAAGGGACTGGTCCACGTGGCTCCGGTGGATCCCCCATACCCTTTTCCCCCAGGCAAAAACCTATGTGCCCCCCCCCATGGGGGAGGAAAATTTCCCTTTTTTGGGGGGCTTAGTTTCTCTTCGGCCCGGGCCATCCCGGGATCCCAAAAAAATCCTATGCCCTTTTCCCCACGTTTTAAACTGGGCCCAAACCCTGTTTCCAAAACCCGTCAAAGGCCTTTTTCCTTTCCTGCCCCAACATGTCCCCAAAAACAAGGTTCCTCCCCCATGGGCCCGTGGTTCTTGGGTCCCTCTCCCAAGTTCCAGAATCCCAGGGAAACACACATAGGAAAGGGACTTTATCACGGCCCTCCCCCCTTCGTGGGGAAAACTCGGTCACATTGGGTTTTTTCACTGACCGTTTTTCAAATTTTTGTCCCACTTTTTTGCCATTCCTGGTCCCCCCTTTTTTTGGTTTCCCCAATTGGCAGGATACTTTTTCCCCTTCACCCCCTTTCCTACTTGGTTACCTTCCCACATGGGTCTCCCGACCGGGCCCCCCAGTTTGTCTCCAAATTCGGCTTTTCCCTTCGGTTTTTCCCGGTTTGAAAATTCAAGCTGGTTTTTCCCCCTTCCCCCATATCATCCCCGACGAATGGACAGGGGAAGGGAAAAACCAAATTTTGGGGAGAGTTTTACGCCCCATTCGTGCCCTCGACAGAACAACTGGTCCGATTTGCTACCGGGGGCAGAATTCTTTTATAAAATCGGGACTCCGACTTCCCTGGCCTTTTTCCCCTTTTCCCTGGTGGTTATGGGTCCCCCCACCCCTCCCCCCCCCTGGGCTTCCTCCCCGATTTTCCCCCCGGTGGAAAAATCAGGTTCAGGATACCCAAGACCTTTTGGGCGGGAGCCGAAAAAGCCCTACCCCAGGCTTCTCCCCTATGAAGACCCAAGCTGACAAGAAGGGGAAGGCCCTTTCCCCTACTTCCTCCCCCGGGGTAGGGTGTGGCTCTCGTCTAAGGGACATTTTCCCCCCTCAAAAAAACCCCAGTTATAAAATTGGGGCCCCCGTTTTTTTGGGACCCCTTTAGAATTTTGCACAAATGAACCCGGGTCCTATTTAAAATCTGTCAAAACCCCCATCTCTCCGGTCCCTAACGCCTTTCATGTTTCCCCCCTGAAGCCTCTGGGCCCCGAAACCGGTTCTCCCCGGGGGGGCGCTGCTTTAATCTCCGATTCCCAAATCCCCGGAAAGTCTTTGAAGTGGGAAGGGGCATCCCGGGCATGAAGATCGTCAGGGGTAAGCGATTTTTTCCCTTTTTTGGGGTTGGGGGGCTTTCGGCCCCGAAGAGGGTCCTGGGGGAACCCGAGTCCAAAAATCCTGAAATTCCCCGACCTTATCCGTAAAGGGTTTCCCTTTAGCCTAAAAAGGGGGGAGACCCCAAGGGGGGGGGTATGTCACGGGACCTCCCCCTCCTCAGGGGCCCCGGGGGGGGGGGGCGGGGGAACCCCCTTTACCCCCTCCCCCGGGGGCCCCCGGGGGGTGGCCGCTGGGCCGGGGGGACGAGCCGGGGGGGCTGCAACCCGCCAGGGGCTCACCTAACCTCGTCATGTGCCCCTCCCGCTCCTTGCCGGGCCCAGGGGGCGCGTCCTGTGTCCTAAGGCGCGGCTGCCGCTTGTTTTCGAGGAAATTTTAAAAGGGGCCCGGTCCCCGTTTTTTTGGCTAATTGGGCCCGGCGCTTCCCCTACTTAAGGTACGTCCCACAAAAACCCCCTTGCGGATCTATTTTTGCCCCCGGGCCTTTGCTAAAGCGGGCCCCCCAAAATGTTTTTCTCCCCCTTTCCCGTGTACCAACCTCTTGCTACGTTCTCACTCGAAACCCCCTGCCCCCGCCCTACCTTCCCCGCCTGTCCCCGGAAACCCCGAACCCTTTGCCGCCTGTCCTGACCTTCTGCCCGCCCAGACTAAAGATTCTCGGGCTAAAGATTCGGTACCCCCCCCCCTGCACCTCGGCTGCCCCCGGAAGCAAGTCACATCAGGGGGGACGACCTGGTAAACCCCCCACGCCGCAGCAAGTCCCTTTCCCCCCCTTTTCAGCGGGCTTTGGGGGGGGAAAAAAAGGGGGCTACTTAGATTTTCCGTTCCCTGGCGTGGGCCCTTTAAATACCATCGCTTGCGGTGGTGGGGGGCGGATCCACTACCCAACCCCTTAAAAACTGTTTTGGGGGCGGGTTTTGTGAAGGGGTTTTGACTGGTTGTGTGGGGTGTTTACTTTGGGGTGTGCTGGTGTTGGGGATGTTTTGCAAACGGGGGTGACTGGGGTGTGGGCAGGATGTGTGCAGCACGTGAAAAGTGTGTGTGAGATGTGTGTTTGCATGTGACCGGTGTGTGCGAGAATTTTGTGTAACGTGTCCCGGGGGGATGGGAGTGTTGGGAGCGTGTGGACCCCATGTTTGGGGGGATGTGTTTAGGTGTGACCCGGTGTGGGGGGATCTCTCTAAGCGGGTTTTTGACCGATGTGTGCAGGGGGGTTTTTTCCGGTGTGGCAAAGGGTGGTCTATCATGGGGGACCGGTGTGTATAGGAAAGTGTTTTAGTGTGTGAGTGGCCCTGTGTGGGGTTTGTTTAGCATGTACTTGCGGGGGTGTAACCGGGGGTGTGCAGGGGTTGTCTAGTGTATTGGAGTGGCAAAGTGCGAATGTGTTTAGTGTGGGAGTGGCAATTTTTCGGGATGTGTCTAGGGGTGGACTTGTGTGTGCAGGTTTTGTCTACTGTGACTTGGGTGTGCGGGTGTGTCTGGTGGTGCAGGATGTGTCTGGGGTGTGAGGGGTTATGCAGAATGTGATGATGTACACAATTTTTTCCCTAATTCTTTTTTTTTTTTCGACCGGGGGAGGGAGGGCCCCCCTTGAAAGTTTGCTCTGGGGCCCCGGGTATTTCTAGTTATGCCCCTTTATTGGAGTGGGGGGTTGGGGTGTGTGGGACAGGTGTCTTTTTTTACAGGTTTAAAAAATTTTAAAAGGTTTCAAATTTAAAACAATAATGGGTGCAGAGTAGCAAAGGGGTTTTTTAAAGAAAACTAAAGTCGGGGAGAGAAGAATTTTTTGCTGGTTTTGGGAGGGGATCAAATACTTATTTTATTTTAAATTTTTTTAAAAATTTACAACGTGTTTTTCCCGGATTTTTTTTTTAGATTCTGTCTCCGTCGTTTAAGTGTACCTATGAAACAAATTACAAGGGCTCTTCCCCTTCTTTGTAGGTGGGGGAAAACCCGGCAAAATTACCGTGTATCAAATACTTGTTTTCCACATGTAAAATTAAAAGGGTATTGATGCTTTAGGAAAAAATTTTTTTCTGATTTTTGTATGTGTTTTCCCTTTTGGGAATTTCCCCGCTCCTCTGGCAGACCCGGGCCTACCTGTGCAATTTTTTTGATTCCATTACAGAGGGGAAAACCACAGCTTTGTTTTGGGGACTCCGGTCGGGGAAATTTCACCCACCGCCTCTATACAAGCATTTCCGCCCTTTTTTTGTTGACTTCACATTTCCATATTCTGTCATCAGAGGGGGAAAAAATTTTTTCCCTTTTTAGCAAATTTTTAACTATCTTCCCAGACCAAAAGATGGTAAATGCGGAAAATACTTATTACAGGTTGGGTTCCTAGCATCCATATTGTTTGGGGACAATTTCCCTTTAAAATCCCACCGCTCTTTCTGAGGGTCTCAAATTATCTTTTTTTTTATCTATGTGCAGTTCCGTAAAACCACAGGGGGCTGGGTTTTTTTAGTCATAAAGAAAGGGGGCCTTTAAAAAGCATTTATTTACTACCATTTAATAAGTGGCCCAGCATGGGGAAATTAAAAAATTTTTTATAAGAATAACACTTTAAAGGGGTTTGTCCACTTCCTTGATTTTATCAACCTCAGTCCTGTTTTTTGGGTTTTTATTTTTAATTCAAGGGGGTGTTTCTGGCTTTTACTAAGCTGCAGTGGAAGCCAGGTCCTTTTAGCTATTGCATCCAATGCAAAATATGGAAAAACATTAAATCGTTTTTTTTTTATTTATTTAACAAATATAAGTCCCTTTTAGGACAAACTTTTAACACTTTTTAAAAATTGGGAGAAAAACTTAGGGAAAAAAAAGGGGGAAAGTTTTACTTTTTGGAAAAAGTTTAACATAGGGAAAATCATATGAGTCCATGAAATCCAACGTGGGATAGCTGGGGGGGCGCCAAACATAGAAACTGGGCCCCCCACCTTAGCTGTATGTTTTGAAGGTAACACCTTTTTTTTTAAAACATGCATGTAGTGCCTGCCCACCCTGTTTTTAAATTTCATAGCCCTTTTAAATACAAAGCATTTAAAAAAAACCAAATTTGAGCATAATATTTACCAAAAACTTTATGTTTTCAAAAACACTTTTAGGCTATTCATTTCATTTAAACCTTTGGGTGATAATTTATTGGGAATTTTGGGTTATCCAGTAAACTTCCCTCTTGTTTTGAGTACAAAACCACCGGGGTTCACTGAAAACCCCCTTCTGCATTCCCAAAAGTGTTTTTGCTAATGATGTTTCTCCAAAATTATTTCCCTTTTCTTTTGCTTACTGTTTATACAGGGGGAAATGGGAGGGTCTATTTTTTTTTTTCATTTATACGTATTTTTAAACGCTGTTTTGTTTGCCCTACATAAACTAGCCCACATGGGCATTTGATTAAATAGATGACCTGTGTAGTGTTACAGGTAAAAAAGCCTTTCAAATTGATATTACTACCATTAAGTGGATGTTGAATACAGGACCCTTTGATTATCAAGGTACAGTTAAGACATCCTAAACATGGAAAGGTGCCAACTTTTTCACTTTGAAATAATTTTTGTCTAAGGGCCTATAAATTTTCTAATGTCGAAAAAGATTAATTGATTTCCCCAAAATGTAGACCTTTTTTTAAAAAACAAAAAACCCCGGAAAATCTTTTAAAACCCCCCAAGGACCCCCCCCTGTTTTTTCCTTCCTGAGACAGCCCTATTTTTGAAATCTGACATGTGTCAATTTTTGTTAGAATAACTTTTTGACACTTTTAAACCCATTCATGTGATTCAGAGATTTTTCCCCCTCGTGACACATTGGGGCTTTTTAAGTTAGTAAGGGAAAATTTTTTTCCAAACAAACCCTTTTTTGTTTGTGAAAAAAATCAAAAAATTTTATGAAATTTTTGGGAAAAAATTTTTCGATTTTGAAAGTTGCAAAATTTCTGCGTGCAAGACAGAAAATTTTTCCCACAAAATAGTTTATAAAAAGCATCTACCAAAATGTCCAAATAAAAGGTTGGAAACATTTTTTAAATGTCTTTTTTTTTTTTTTTCGACATTAGAGGGCTTAGAAAATTTTGTTTGCAAAATTTTTCACATTTTCAAGAAAATTTTCCCAAAATACATTTTTTTGGGACCACTCCCGTTTTGACATGGCTTTGAGGGCCTGCATGTTAGAAAACCCCCATAATGACCGGGCCCTTGAGAAACTAGACCCCTTAAGGAAATTTAAAAACCCCTATTTTTGGAAGTTTTAAAAACCTTCAGATATTTTTACAGAAATTAAAGCAAAGTGGAGGTGAAATTTAAAATTTAAATTTTTTTTGGGGATTTCATATTTTTCCCTTATTCACTGGGAAAACGGTAAAAGTAAATAGGGAAATGCAATTTTAATATAATTTCCCCCAGGGCTGCCGTTTTCCCCGAGATTTTCCCATATTGGGCCCCAGTTCATTATTTTGGCTCACCCCTTAAACCCCCCGAAAAGGGGGAGCACCTACTATACCCTTGGGGGGCTCATTTTTAAAAACGATTTTATTTAAAGGCCCCTTTCAGGGATTGGGGGGCACCCTAGGTGCCAAAATTAATAAACCCCCCTTTAAAAAATCCCATATTTGGGGAAAATACACCCCTTAATGAATATATCCAGGGGGGCATTGGTATATAGACCCCACAGGTGAATTTAAAAATTTTTTTTTTTTTAAAAAAAGGCTGTGAAAATAAAAAAAAAAAAATTTTTTCAATAAACTCAATTTTAGCTTTTAAAAAGTTTATTTTTTTAAAACAAGGGAAACCTGGAAAAAAAACCCTAAAACTTTGTTTAAACATTTCTTCCAAGTTCGGCAATACCCTTCCCTGTGGGGGTGGGAAATGCTGTTTGGGCGCAGGCAGGGGACGTATAAAGGGGGGACGCTATTTGGCTTTTTGAACGCAGATTTAGGTGTGGCCCTGTCGCATTTGCAAACCCCCCAAAAAGTAGCAGAAAAAAGGCGAAACCTTCCGAAGTCGCCCCCATTTTGGATTTAACACCCATCAGAGGGTCTCAAACTAGGGGTTTTTTATGGGGCATTTTGGGTGCCCCAAAGGGGTTTTCCTTGTTTTTTTTTACATTGGGCAAGAAAATGGGGGGGGGGAAACGCAGTTCGGGGCATTGTTTTTTTTGAAATTTCCCCCTTTTCAGCTTCGCCGTTCCGTGTAAATGATGTGATAACTTTACTATGGGGGTCGGTACAATTACAATTAAATTAATTTTAAAATTGTTTTTTCTGTTTTAATTACTTTACACAGTAGAAATTTCCGGTTCCCATAAAAAATTGCGTTTTTTAAAGTTGGTTTCCCTTTCCCGACAGCCTTTAAATTTTTTTTTTTTTGCTTTTGTGCAGAGCTGTGTAAAGGGTTGTTTTTTGCGGGTGAGTTGAAGTTTTTATTGGGACCATTATGGGGTTCATTTTAGGGTATGTTCACTTTTTATTAAAAGGGTTTTTTTGAGTTTTTTTTGAACAAAATACAACAAAACTTGGTTAAATGTTTTTTATTTTTAAATTTTTTTAAACGGTCACTGTTTCGGTTTTAATGGGGCATTTTTAGCTTTTAATCAGCGGTCCAAAACGATTTACCCGATACCCAATTTGGGATATTTTTTTTTTTGTTTTTTGCTTTTTAAACAAAAAAACACTTTTTTCAACCCGGAAAATCTTTTTTTTTTCATCGCCGTATCCGAGAGCCATAACTTTTTAAAAATTTTTTTGTGCTTGGAGCTGTGTAGGGACTTTTTTTTTTTTGAGATGGGGTTTACTTTTTTTTAGTTTCTTTTTTTGGGGGGGCCAAAAACTTTTTTTATCGCCCTTTTTAAAACCATTTTTTGGGAGCCAGGGTGAAAAAATTTCTGCAAATTTGGGAGTGTTTTTTTTTTTTTATTTTTTAAAAGGGGCCCCGTGCAGTATCCGTGATAAGTTAGCTTTACTTTTTTGGTCCCCTAAGATTATGGCGATACCCCAATTTTTTTAGGTTTTTTTTGTTGAAGCACTTTAAAAAAAAAAAAAAAATTTTTTTTTAGTGTGTAAAACAATATTTAAGCTTTTCTAACTTCTGAGAGCTTACATTTTTATATTTTTCCGGGATACAGAAGGGTTTTTAAAGGACTTTTTTTTTTTCGGGGTTTAACTGACTTTTTTTAATTTGGTTTCAACTTTGGGGTTTCTAGGAGTTTTTGATTTGCTTTTTTTTCCATTTTTTGTGCTGCGGGGTGAAAAAATAATCTTAATTCCCGTGATTGTTTTTTTTTTTTTTTACGGCGTTCAAACCCTAGGGTTAATTAACATAAAAAATTTTTTAGGGGAGGGGGCTTTTAAAAGCACGTGGGATACCAAATATGGGTACTTTACTTTTTTTTGATCTTTTTTTTTGGCGATTGCCGTTTTTTTAAAGGGGAAAAGGGCGGTTTTACGTTTTTTATTTTATTTTTCTTGTTTTTTTTTTACTTGTTTTTCAATTTTTTTTTACTTTTTTTCATTTTTTCAAATTTTTTTTTTACTTTTTTCCCCCTAGGGATTTTAAAAGGAAAATTTTTTGATCTCTCATTCAAAAAGGAAACATTTCATATTTTTTTTGCTATGACTGGTTCCCCCATGACAACCCGTCAGTCACGATGCCGGGGCCGTGCCCACAGGGCTCGGCCGGGCATCGTGACGTCACAGACAACCCGAAGGTATTCTATGCCCTCCGTGCTGTCTGTCAGAGGGCAGGAGCTGCACGGATCGTGAGATCCGTGCGCTGCTGCAGCCGACAGAGACGCAGGAGGAGCGATCTCCTCCTGTGTCTCTCTTAGTTATTGCGACCCGATCGTCGCGATAATTAAGGGGTTAACCGGCCCCCCTGGAGCGATCCGGGGTCGGGGCCGACGCTGCGGGATGTCAGCTGTAATATACAGCTGACATCCCGCGCCGATCACGCGAACTCTTCTTTAGAGTTCGCGCGATCCTCAGGACGTATCCATACGTCCAGGTGCGTGAACCCCCAAACGACCTGGACGTATGGATACGTCTAAGGTCGTTAAGGGGTTAAACACTGTACCAAATTTAGGATCACTACTTAAAATGCTCCAATATTTACAAATGGTTTTCCTAATCATATTGGCATGTTTATCATAAGTGGAAGAAAATATAATTCAAACCTGTTTGTTTTTAATATTAGGTCTTAATAATTCATCCCTTTCTAGTAATGATACCTCTTGTATAGTCTGATTGATTTCTTTACGATCATAGCCACGGTTAATAAATTTATCCACAATCTTCTGTTTGCTTTCTATCCAAGCCTCTTCATTGGAGCAAATGCGTTTTGCTCTCACGAGTTCTCCTTTGAGTGCTCCCTTAAATATATTCGGGTCATGAATGCTTTGACGATGTGTTAGGTTGTTACAATCAGTTGTTTTAGAATATAAACTGGTTTCTAACCTATTATCCTCTTTCTTAACCATAACATCCAAATATTGAATGCTATGATAATCCTTCTGTATAGTAAATTTAATCAGATCATTAAGACCATTAATGTAATCCAAAAATTTCTGTAACGTCTGTAACGTGCCCTTCCATATTAGGAACACGTCATCGACATAGCGTTTCCATACGATAATACTGTCCCTAAACTCAGAATTCAAAATATATTTATTCTCCAACATAGCAATATTCAGATTAGCATATCCCGGAGCCACAGGGGAGTTTACACCAGATACTATCGGCCGAGCCGGCGGTTCTTCCAAAGATTTATGTATTTTCGGCACCGTATAAAGAATAGGGACCCTAGGATGGTCATTTGTAAGCACTTTCCTAACATTATCACTGATGACATTATTCATTACCGCTTCTTCCAAGATCATATCAATACTTCTCTTTATCTCAGATGATGGATCATAATTAAGTTTTTTATATATATTAGGGTCTTCAAGTTGTTTATATATCTCTTGTATATATTGATCTGTAGCTATAGCAACCAGTGCTGGCAGCCTATCATGGGAGATTGAACAGATCTGTAGCTATAGCGACCTGAGGAGCTGATGCAGCCCATACAAGAGGGGATATTTCAGAATAGGTAGGATACTTGTTATGGACACATATTGCAAACGGACTTGTCTTTGCAAGATCTTTAACAAAAAAAGCAATCCTTGTAGTGAGACAATCCCTTTAATTTGTATGAGGCTGAAGTGATATAGCCTCTATTCGTCTCAACATGGCTCAATCTAGAGTTTGAACATAAATAATCCTGAGGCATTATGCCAAGCCAAGAACATGCAATAGATTTCCAAAGTCACGCATTGTTGTTTAAACTTTCTATCACAAACCATTATAAACTGATGAACTAAGGGATTTTGACTTATTTACAGTAAATGTAGATGGATTGATTCCATAATTATAATGGAACATATAAAAAAAGAATGAATCCCTGCTGTTCAGCATGATGTCAACCATAAAGGCTAGGATGATATGACTAATTTATACTGGTAGCCAAGACTTCTACAGTACATTAAAGTACACTGGCTGTAATGGTCATAGGGACTGGTCCTACTTCTAATTATTCAACATCATAAAATTACTTACCCTGTCTGTTAATGTACAGGTGAAACTCCATGTTAAGGAATCTCAAGATCTGCAGATGTATGACTGTCCCAAATGCAACATCCCACAGTGCCTCTTACCGCAGCAGACGATAGTGTTCAATTGGGATGCTAAAGCTCTGCACATAGGTAACTATTTCTTAAACTACAATTGTATTTCAGGCTATAAATTGCTTCTCTCGAGTAGTATTATGCAGTTTCACAATCCAAACAACTACAGGGCTTTATTTTTATTGGGGGCAGTTCCTGCCCCCACAGCACCTGAGAAGTTTGGCACTTTGGCCACCAAGAATTTCAAAACCCAAACCTCGGTCCTTGAAAAAGAGGTTACAATGACATTTTTTAAACCCTGTTAATGGCCACGATTTCTCTGTTTATGCAGTCATCATAACAGCTGTTTGAGGCTTTGTTTTAATGGGAGAAGTTGTGTTTTTCATGTGAATTACTGTGTCATTTAAAAAAAAAAATTGTGTCATGAACATAAAAAAAAGCTTTTTTACTTTTTTTTACACTAAATGAATTCTAAAGTTATTATGGTCGTGTGGATACTGAATATGTGTGAGGGTTTTTTTGTGTTTAATGTGTGCAAAATTATTCTATTATTTTTGTGCACACTTTTTATGTTATTCTTTTTAATTGCATTGAGGGATAAATATTGTTAAGCTGTAATTGACACTTATAATGATTCAGCATACTCCTGTATACTAATACATTATAAACTGTGTCAGTATTACACAAACTGCTATAAGGGCAACACAAAGACAGTCACAGGGCATTCTATGTCCCCAGGACTGACTGTAAATGGTTACCCCAGACTCTATGGGATACTGAAACACCAATAGACCTCATCGGGCTGGGGAGTCCCGTTGGTCTTGGACTGCAGCAATCAAAGGGTTAAACAGCAGGGATCAAAGACTGCCATAATCAAAGGCTGCTATAGGAACAGAGCTGTTAGTTACAGCTTCACACCTACAGCGGCTGCAGCACTGGGAGCTGAGACCCCCTTCAGAGGCAGCTACACCAAAAGATGTCAGTACCTACAGAAGACCTGCACCGATATCAAAAGACAGTGTGCAGGTGTTAAGGCATACCTCCCAACTTTTAGAGATTGCAAAGAGGGACACATCAGGCCACGCCTCTAACCACGCCCAAACACATACATGCCTGCTTTTTAGGGAGACATTTTCAGGATTGCATTGTATCCAATGATGAAATATTAAGTAAGTTGTTATGTAATATAAAGCTAGAAAGCAATCAAATACTTTTTAAAGCAAGATAGTCAGTTTATTGATGCAATTTCCCAAATAAAAAAGAGGGACATTTATAGAGCTAAGAGGGACAGAGGGACAAGGGTTAAAAATAGGGACTTTCCCTCCAAAATAGGGACACTTTGGAGGTATGGTTGAGGTGTTAAAATCGGTTCAAATCCTTAAGCATTATTATTACTATGAGCTTGCAATATTGGCTCATTGATTACATTGCATATTAGTGTATTCATTAGCACTACTTATATGTGTGTTTTCGTAGATGTTAAAATTCAAATAACAAAGCTGTAGCATCTTTTCTTGAAGGGGACCTGTCACATAGGTTATGCCCCACCTCTTGCTGAGCACAAACTAGTGACAGACATGCTGTTTCCAGTGCTGTGTCCCTTATTCTGTAACATACAGTAGTTTCAGAGCATGTAATGCCTATATCTGGCAGTTTGCAACTTGTTCTACCAGAGAGGGTTTAACTTATTCATGAGCAGGTGTTAACCCCGCCCTCCTGCTAGTTATTCATAGGTTTCTACCTATTCAAAGTGAAAGGTTAAATCAGCCTGTAAAGCAACACAGGGGCAGGGGTGGATGATGAGTATTGTAGTGGCAGTGGTGTGGTGCACCAGCGATAGAATAACTGACAACAGACAACTGCAACTCCAGGGAAAACATCAGGCTTTACTCACGGCACTGGTACATGTGGACATTACAGATATATAGGCAAGGCACTTGTCATTTTAGCACTTTTCAGACACTCTTTTCTTCAAGCGACACTCCTAACAACTTCCCTCTTATCCAACTTACTCCAGCTGTGCAAGGTGTTGGCACTGGCTCTGACCTTCATCCCAGCCCAGCTGTGCAAGATGCTGGTGCCTGGTGACTCCGGACACTCTCTGCTTGGTCCTCTCATTGGGGTCCCTTACTGTTCCGGCAGTCCCTGCAACTGCTCACCTGTATATCTGTGTTATCTGTCTCTAGTACTCCCCTGTGTCTGTGCTGTCGATCTGTGCCCCTTGCTCCTCAGTTCTTTCTCTACTTTCTGTGAGTTGGGCTGTTCTCCTCTGCCCAGCTTGCCCTGTCTATCGCCAGCTGATAGACAGGGTTCCAACTTTATATATACTCAGCACTGAGCTGAACTTGGAACTAGAACCCCTTGCAGAGCTGACAAGCTTCCTATTTAACATTTTAATTTGTCCCCTCCCCTGTCAGCTCTCTGATTGGCTGCTTAACCCACTCTAGTGCAGTTAACTCCTTGTGCTACACCCCATACAGGTATAAACGTCCCCCTAATTTAAACCCTAGGGTTTTTTTCTATAGAAAATATACACTTATATACATTTCTATACTGCCTGTTACCTACTTACAGATGTCCCCACACAAACACATATGAACATTTGCATACCCTTACAAGTCGTGAGTTGGTTGGGTGGCCGGGGGTGGGGCTAATGGCTGTTCATGAATTAAGTGGCAGAACAAGCTGCAAACTGCTAGATTTGAACTTTAAAGGGCCCACGTTCACAGGGGCTTTTTTCGCCGCGTTTTTCCCGACGGATTGACGATCGTCAATCCGTCGGCAAATCCCTCCGAAATAATCACAGCCCTTTTTTTATTGATTTCAAAAGAAAAAAAGGCCGTCGTTCACAAAGACGCGTAGTTTTTGTTTTCCCGATTGCCGGCGGTTGCGACGGCAATCCCGGGCGGAAAAACAATTCACTGTCATTTTTTTCCGGGGCGGATTCACCCCCTACAATGATTGAGGTGAATCGTCCCCGGGGAAAACATTACAAATCGTGCCACACTTTGTGGGACATTTGCAACTGATTTTCAACGATTTCAGAAGTTTTACATCGGAAAATCCGTTTAAATACGTTCTGAAATAAGCCCGTTGAAAAAAGGCCTAAAGGCCACATGTATAAAAAATTTTCTAGGGCTAAAACTTTGTTGCCCTAGCAACCAATCAGAGACTCCCTTTCATTTTTTAACATGCGCTGGAAAAAATTTAGAGAGGGGGCTGTATTTGGGTTTCTAGGGCAACAAAGTAAAAATTTTTGACCAAGACAGTTTTTTATACATGTGGGCCTGAAACTCTGAAATTGCTGCACTTTACAGAAAAGGGAACAGCGCGTCACTGCTTAGCTGCTTCGCAAAGGGTGGCATAAATACTGACAGGTTCCTTTAAAACCTTGAGCGAAAAAAATTCTTCCCCCTTTTCAATAGAGTGTGCCGTCATACATAAGCCCCCGGGGGAAACTACAT
The DNA here is from genome assembly GCA_025379985.1 of Phyllomedusa bahiana. Lineage (NCBI taxonomy): Eukaryota > Metazoa > Chordata > Amphibia > Anura > Hylidae > Phyllomedusa > Phyllomedusa bahiana. The sequence goes on along the minus strand of JAODAL010007737.1, from coordinate 99,032 downwards.
CTTGGGGAACACAATGGGGGTTCTTTCCCACCTAAACAACCCTGGGGTTATTTTTCCCACAACTTGTGTGCAATAATTCAATCCTGGTGTAGAACTATCTGTGCTATTCATTTCTTTGTACATTTATTTGTAAATCTTTTGGATAAAAAATTTTATTTTTGCCCCATTGTTATTGGCACCCTTGTACTTTTATTATTTGCATATTGTTATCTTTTCTTATTTTCCACATGTTGTTAATAGGAAACCTCATTAGACTTCTGCTATTCATGGGCTGTGAATTTACTCTCCCCTCTCCCTGTATTGGGGAAGTTTTGTGTACATCCTTATAGCCATCCCTGTTTCAGCGGCTATGTTTAATTGTTTTTATCTTGTGTACTCTTTTTGGACCCCAGTAAAAATGATGCATAGATTTTGTGTAACATATTTTTTGTGTGCACCATTTTGCGCTTTCTCTTGTTCTTTTTTCTATTTATGATTATTTGTTACATTTGGCAGCATCTTTCTATTTGCTATTGTGTAGAGTCCGTCCTCTTTTATAATTGGCCTGTACATAGTCAGTCACTATTAGCACTGATTGGCTGGTGTAAGCAGGTCAATTGGTAATGGCAAGTTGTGAATTTATACATATCTTTCCAAGAAGAGTAACAAATGGTCAATTTAAAGTCTTAAGAAAAGATATTCTAAAACGCTTTAATATTTACTAAAGCAGACAGGAGCATTTTTTCTGTGTAAGGGTATGTGCACACTGCGCGTTGAAAGCGTTTTTGCAATATATAAAACGTATTCCGTAAAATGTATCCAAGTACATACCACAAAGTGTGGTATGTATTTAGATACATTTACTTGACTGCAAAAACGTACCCTATTGTTTCTATTGGCTTTTAAATACGTATAATGGATCAAGAAGTGACATGTCACTTCTTTGTACGGATCCATGAGACACAATACAATAACGTATGGAAAATATGTTTTGCCTTAACAACGGTATGTATTTTACATTGAAATCAATGAAAACTGAATGGAACATTGTTAAACATGTATTTAGGTACGTAATATGTACCCAAATACATGTTTCACAAACGCCTTGTGAACATACCCTAAATGTTTCCATGTAACATATACATAATATTGTTTTGTCAAGGTTCTTCAAAAATTCAGCTGGGCACAGAAGCCATTAATACACAAGAGCTATGTGAAGGACAGCAACCAATTGTACCATACGCTGGAGCTTCGGACAGAGTCATGAAGACGATACTTGTTAAGGTTGGTAAATCAGTATGTCATTCTAGAATTCACAGAGCTGATCTATAGAGAAAAGATGACAGAAATGCAAACCAGTATTGGCGTTTTAAGTTTCATAAAATATTGCACGTAAAGGTAGGAATGTACCAGAAGCTCTCAGACACCTTCTTTACTCCTGTGTTCCTCATAAACATGCATGCTTGGCCAAGCGTGCATGTGTTTTCAAATGGGAAAGAATGAAAATGAACGCTCACATTCCTCTGCAGCTTATCTCTACAGAAACCAGATCAGGTGTTGAAATTTAACTGTCAATCCTTCTCTTTATTTCAATATCATCTGTCAAGTTGAGAGGCTCCCATACACTTTACACAGCCGGTAGATCTGGCCATCTTTTGTCTAAAATTTAGGTAGCTGTCACCAAATGCTTTTTTAGCTGACAGCTATTCTTGCTAGCTCCACTATATCTATACCTGGTCAGCATCCATGTGTTCCTAATGGGGAAAAGGGAATAAGCCTATGCTAACAACTTAAGGCTTGTAAGAACAAACACTAGATCCTACTTCCCCCAAACATCTGCCATCAGGGGAGAGTCAGGATACCCCAATCCACATTATATAGTTGACCGGTTCATTGAGGTTAGTATGTTTAGTTGACATTCATTTAATATGTGTATAGGCCCTTTACTTCTACTGTGGTAATATTATAAAGTAGTAGTGTTTTAAAGGTATTTAACTTAAAAGAGTATTCTAGCATTCAGACAATAATCTTGAGAGAAAGCTGCAGGGTCATTACACAGAAACATTAATACAAGACTAATTATACATCCTAAAGATGTATAGTTGCCTTTTGTTGTTCCACTGTTTATCCCTATGGGCTCCTCTTCAGCTGAGCTAGACAGGGCATGACATTGGCAAACTAAAGTTTCCAGCTTGCATGGCTTGCATCTATTCCTGGCTGTTCTCCCCCTTTTGTGTTCCTCTGGTTGCTGAATAGAAAGTTTCCACTCTCTTGTGTACATTGCATTATGTTCTCTTTACTGCTGAGCCCCTCACAATAGTTCTCAGGTACACCTCCCCCCCCAAATTCTGGTGTTTAATAGAGATATAGTTAATTCCTAGAACTAGAACTGAGCATGCTCGACCATAAAGATGAAATTAAATCACAGGACGTAACCCTAGGCAAAAAGCTATAAACATCACATTTTGGCTTGGTAATTGGCAATTATGTGAAACATTTCTTAGACATTATATTACTATATACTTAGAATTTTTGCTTTGTACCATATACATTCAACCGGAGTAAAGCTCTGTATACAGGAATACCCCTTAAAGCTTTCCATAGACATTAGATTAATGTCATAGGAGAGATCTATTTCACATATTGAATTTAAACATGCTATAACCGTTGTTCTAATTGACAATAAACCACTGTCAGAAATGTCTGGCAACAACATGTCTCCCTAACCTCTATAAAATAAAGATGTAGATTTGCTGATTTGAGCTTCCATGCTTATTGGGAATTGTCAGAAGAGATAACACTCAGCTTTTTATAGAGAGGTCACATAAAGCACATGCTTACTGGCTCTACCACCTTGAAGGAAATGGAGGAAATGGCAGCCTCCAGTGCCAGCCTCAAGCTACATGGTACCCCATGCAAAATATCCCTTTTGTTCCTGCACCCCGTTCTTGAGCATTATGTAATAGCAGTTGGTGTTTTCATTTATAGTTTTTATTTTACCTAGTTTCCCCAGGCCCACCCCACAACTACTGTCTCGCATCCATTAATACCACTATACAAGTAGCAAATATTATCACCATACTGTTAACTGACAAAACCAGAATCCCAAGGCCAATATTACCAATAATATCATTAATATCATAATGTTTTACACTTAATAAAAATGATTTTTTCTATTCTACCTTTCCTGCCGCACGGCTGAGCGCCGAGATTGCATTGCGCTGATCTCCCATAGATACAAGGGAGAAAGTAGCTCGCGCTTGATTTTGGGTGGGATAGCCAAGCCCCGCTAGCTCAGCCAATCAGCTCTTTTCTGTATATTGACAGTATTTTGAACTGTTCCCGCTTTGATTTTGATTGGTCAAAACTTCTCCAAGGGTATAATGAGTTTTGGCCTCCTATTTTGTTAGCTGGCTTCCGCCGACCAATCAGAAGAGCTTAACAATTTGAATACGTTTTCCCCGGCAATTCTCTTAATTTTTTTTATTCTTGTAGCGCGGTCTCGGCACAAACGCGTTGTTTGGATTTAATTGATTTATGTTATGAAGGTTTGATCCTTTTTCGAGAATATTTTACAATAAAAATGAAATTTTTTTAATCAACTCCATGCCGCACGGGGCTGAGTGGGGCCCAGATTTCATTGCGCGATCTCTCCATAGACTAACAATGGGAGAAGTAGCTCCGCTTGATTTGGCTGGATAAAAAACCCCCCCCGTAGTCAACCAATCAGCTCTTTTCACATTTTACTGTTTTTGAACTGTCCCGCCTTTGATTTTATTGGAAGCAAACTTCTCATAGGGATAGGGTCCCTTCGCTCCTATTCTGATTGCCAGATAGCCAAGCCCCCGTAGCTCAGCCAATCAGCCTTTCTGCATTTTTACTGTATTTTGAATTCCCCCTTTGATTCATATTGGTCAAAGTTCTCCATAGGTTTTAAAAGGTTCACTGTCGCTCCTATCGGATTTTCCCTTTCTGCGACCAATGAGGGAAAAAGTTTCAGAATTTGAATACTGATTTCCCGGCAATTTCCAAAATCCTATCTTGTATTGCGGCTTTTAGATTTCTGGAAAGTGATTTTTTTTTATTTTTTTTAAAATTTTGAGGTTTCAGCTCTTTTTGAAATGTTTTCCGCCTTTAAAAGGCGATTTTTTTTTCATACTCCGCGAGGAATGTGAATGATTTTTCGCGTTTCAGCCTGTCTCGAATTGGAACACATCTTCGGCGCAGTCCGAACGGCCTAGGTCCCGCACTGCGCCCATATGGCGAGGGGCGGGACTTTTCCCGCATGAAAGAGCGCACCTCCGGATGGTGAATAAATGGGGAAACCCCCATGCGCTAAGCCCCCACTGCGCCCCACCACTGGTGAGCGCAGTGGACTTTAATTTGGGATGTTGAGTTGCACTACCTCGGGCGGGAATCATAGGCGCAGCGCCGCACTGCCCCCAACATGGCGAAGCGCGGCGGGCTTTACATGTATGTATAGCGTGCCCCAGTTGCCGACATAATCAGGCGCCAAATTTCCGAAGTGCTCCGACGGGCGGAGATTCATACATGTCGCCCTTAGTCTTTTTGTGTCCCCAGATATTAGGTGTTTAACCCCTTCACGCAGTAGGACATACCAATACATCCTGATTGCATGTCATTTACTGCAATAGCATGTGCCGGTACGACCAGGAGATCGTGCTGCCACTCGATCGGAGCCGACACGATCAGCGCATGAAGTCAACTGTATATTACAGAGTTAATGTTTAGGTTAAAGAAAGGGGACAGGTAGAACTTTTGCACTGGGATCTAGGCAGCATATGTTACACTAATGCAAAAAAAATACAGAGTACTAAATTCTGTAAATAATGTAAACAATAAATGGATGCCTTTCTTTACTGTCTTTGCAATTGTCTTTGAACACAATTACTGTATGGGGCCTAAAGGGTGCACTATCACTCTGTAGGGGCATTGAGATCACTATTATTGTGTGGGGATACTATTACTAAATGAAGTACAAAAGCTCACGATATTTCTTTGCGGGGCTCAAAGCAGGACCCTATAACCAGTGCAGTCCAATATAGGACACTATTGGTGTGGCACATTTTTGTTTTGGGGACACTATGCATAAGGCACTATTGTTTTATCAGGCAATGCCTGATTAACAGTATTTTTTTTGGGGGGAGGGGGCTGAGGTAATACACTATATTAACACTATTGTTTTCTGAAGTCTATATCTGGGGGCACTGTGCAATGAAGCAAGAATGGTGATATGGGCATATGAGGCACAGAAGTAGAGGACACAGAAATGGATGTAGCAGCAGGATGTGAAGTTTACATAGGTTGGGAAAAGATAGGGAGGTTGCTGGAAAAATGATGAGCCAATGATGGCTGGACAGCAAATCTGGTAGACATAAGTTATGGCCGGGAAAAGTCTTCAAGGCGGTCTGGGAAATTTGGAAAATATGGGAAAATTAAATGACTATGCTAAGAAGACATAACTGACAGTCTGTATTTACTTACAGTTGGCAGAGCACCTGTGTAGAACTGGTGTCTACAAATGGTCACTGCATGGTGATGATTTAAGTACATTTTATTCAGTGACATTTTGGTAATATTTCTATGAGTTACTATGTAATGTTAATTGTACAGGTCATGGTGTAGCCTTGGAGAGTGGCGTCATTGGTAATACTTGACTTTGTATAGTGCGTTTAATAAATAACGGTAAGGGGTAAAATTTAGTCACTGTGGCCCTTATCTTTTAAGCTCCAGGCAATGCCCCTACAGGACATATAAATACTGACTGCTAGGTTTCCTACATATTACAACTAATTGATCGGGATCTCAGCAAATGAACACCTTGTTATAAGCTTATTGTCTAGGGACCCTTTTATCATGTAAGGATTGTCCAAAAAGAACCTCTTTAATTTTTTTTAAATCTAATTTATGTTTATACAGGCAGAGGGTGTTCCAGTGGAGATGTCCCATAATTCCATTCTCTGTGGTGGAGGTACAGTATTCTTATCACTAATAATTTTCATAGTATTGCAAACAATTCTGTTGTAATGAAAGTTAAAAGCATATGATTTTAAAAGCTTGATATATACAATAGTGTTCAAAACTGGGGCCGATGTGGAAAAAAGCTACAAAGTAAGAGTGCTTTCAATTTTTATTAATTTACAAAATGCACAGTGAATGGACAAAAGAGAAATCAAAATCAACTCAGTATTTGGAGTGATAATCCTTTGCCTTCAAAACAACATCAGTAGTTCTGGGGGACAATATATACCCATCAATCTACTGGAAGGCCCAGAGGCGTAACTTGAAGCTCCAGGGGTCCTAGTGCAAAAAGTGAAATGGGCCGCCCAGCTACCATGTGCCAATTACAATGCTGTTATCTAATTATGTGGCAGGAGAGCTTTTGGGCCCCCTCAGGCTTCAGGGCCTGGTAGCAACTGCTACCTCTGCACCCCCCTATGGCTATGCACCTGGGGGGGGGCCCTATATACTTATATACCAACCAGGAACCTATGTACCTACCTACTGGTGGGCCCTAAATACCTACCTGCTGCTGTCTTTTATACTTATCTACTTACAAGGGAGACTCTATGTACCTACCTACCTACTAGGGGGCCTATTTACCTACCTACTTACTATGGGAACCCTATATACCAACCTATCTACTAGGTTACCCTATGTACCTATTTATTGGGGGGCCTTATTACCTGCTTACTCAGCGGACCATATATACCTACCTACTGATCTATTGTGGGACTCTATGTACCTACCTATTGGGGGCCTACATACATATCTACTGTGGGCTATATACCCACCTACTTAATGTATGGGTTAACTACCTACCTACCTAACTATTGGGCGCCTATATATACATACTATACATACCTACATACTGGGGGGGCTTATATATCTACTTAATGTGGGGCCTATCTACCTACCTACTTGGCCCCTCTGTTTCACTCTTACCTACCACCCCCTCCGATCTCTGTTTCTATGACAACTCTCCTAGGGTCCTGAATCAAAGAAGACAGTGAACCAGTACAATGACACCTCAGCATGACACTTGCCATTACTAGTATCTTACAGTCATCATTATCAAATATTGTGCAAAATATATCACCTAAGTGCATTAACTCTATAATCATCTTGCAATGTGCTCAAGGGGTTAACAAGTGCAGGAAGGGTTAAAGTCCTGTACATAACACATGACCAAGGGAAAATTTGGATATTGTATGTGGACTGGTGGGGGTTTTATGACAGGGCTGCTTTTTAGTCCCAGTCCGGCCCTGATGTTGAGATCAGGGCTCTATGGGGAGCACATTATCATTTCCAGGACTCTGTTCTTCTTTACGCTAAAAATAGTTCTTTTTTGCATTGTTTTGGTTAAATGTTTTGTTTCAAAATTGTAGCTGATCAAATATCTCCCCAATAGTAGGCATCTGATTTGCAGCATCATTGGAGCATTTTTTCACACCTGCCTTACATAGTTACATACGGTAGTTTGTAAGGCCGAATAAAGACAAGACATCCATCCAGTTCAGCCTATGTTAAACTGTTGCACAGTACTGTAGGTCAGTATATAAAGTAGGAATTCTAGCGTACCATATGAAACTTTAAAGGGGTTGTCTCACTACAAGGTTTTCTTCTTATGTTAAAGATATTGCAAAAACAAGTTACTTTGCAATATGTGTCCATTAACAGTGTCCTACCTATTCCTAGATATTCCCTCTTGTATAGGCTGCATCAGCTCCTCAGGTCACTATAGCTATAGACCTGTTCATAATAGGCTAACAGCACTGGTTGCTATAGCTACAGACCTGGCTTCTACTGCAGCCTAGTAGAAGCCAGTAAACACACCCTTGAATTCAAAATGAAAGCAAGAAAACAGGACTGAGGTAAGAGGAATCAATGTAGTGGGACAACCCCTTAAATGTTTATTATGGTCAATGTCAGGGTAAAAATACATGTAGTAGCTCTCGTAAGTAAGTCATGCCCAGACTCACTTGTCAGAAAAGCTTCTTAATTGGACACACGTTTTTGCGGGTAATATGCAACTCTACCTGGAAAATTGTGTGGCAACTAATTTTGGGATCATAGTTTCTGTTCTTACCCATAAGCTCTTAACTTTTCTAGCTTCGATATGAAGAAAAATCAGAACACAAATGTATTCAGTTATAAGGGTTATTTACATTTCCCCGCATGCTTAAAGTTAATAATAAGATGGGGATATCCCCTTAACAAACAAGAAAATTAACAATGAAACAATCATATAGAATAAAAATGATGATGATTAAAACCAGTGATTCCCAGGTGACGTCTTCTTTGAGTTGAGTAATTTATTTTCCCTATTTTTTGTAAACCAGCACAACTTCTTCCTGCAGCACAGATATCTTTGGCTCCATGCTTTCTAAGGTACCCCAGCATCTTCTGAAAGCCAGCGCACACTTCTAGAACGCTCTGTGCAGACTCCAATAGACATGTCACTTTCCCATTGGGGAAAATGGCAGTTAATGATAGCTGTCAATGAGAGCTATGAATTACTGTATTTGCGGGTCATACTTCAAGCATAAGTGCAAAACAATTACATGCTGAAATACGCCCCACAAAGATGCTGTGTGAACATACCCTAATATAGTATCTTTCAAAGTACACCAAAGAAATTGTGCTATATACATTGACCCTCAAAGTTCCTAATATAAAATTTTGACACAAATAGAGTCCCCACTAAAGTGTCCCATAAAAATTTGTGCCCCATTTTTAGATGGAGGACATCCTTATGACATCTATATGTCCAAAGATGTATATAGGAATAAGTATATTGCCTTCAATGTAACCATTAGTTACAGCATATTCTTCAAATATTATATTAAAAGCATTATTTTTTTTAGTTAATGAAGAAAATCAGTTGCTAAATTTACCTTTATCTGTTTTTTTATGTCAGCAAATCTTTCCAGTGAGAACATTTCCATTACGCTACCACCCAAAGTGGTACCAGACTCTGCAGTTGCTGTGTTTTCTGTAGTGGGTAAGACAAATAAATAAGATACTAATGATATCTGAAGGGGACGTCCACACAGATTTGTTTTCGGATATGTAATTGATACAAGTAAGAAGATCACATTGAGGTCTGCGGATTATTCCCACCACCACTGATTTCAAGAATGTTGGTGGAGACCCCAGGGCATTATATATAGTCCTAGACCTTGCAAAAGCATAGCTTTTATTCTGTAGAATTATAAAATCATTTACAACATTATCTATAGATTTTACATTTTAACCCACCTTGATCTAGAGATCAGGTTTACACAAGCCATTTTATGCAATACCCAATATAGTAGTTTTTGTCTGTAAAAATTACAAGCTTCAACAATTCATCAATCTATAGACTAATTTTTCATGTCACAGCTTCCTCTAGTATTACAGCTCTAAATAACGAGTTTTAGAAACTATGTAGAACTAAAACCAGGCTTGAACTGGCCACAGGGGAGCAGGAAAAAAAACCAAGGGGGCCCCTGGGCATGGAGGGCCACTGTGAATAGCAGGCCTGGGGCTGCTTTTCAGGGAGAAAGCCAGAGAAAGAAAGACAGAAAAAAGAAGACAGAGAACAATCATGTACAGCAGCTGCAGAACAGGCCTCAAGAATGAACTCCATTGGTGAGCCCCTAAAATCAGCTTCACTAGTGGGCCCAAGAGTCAACTTCTCTATTGGGCCCAAGAATCAAGTCCACTTGTGAGCCCCAAGAATCATGTCCACAGCTGGGCCCCAAGAATCATGTCCACAGGTGGGCCCCAAGAATCAACTCCACTGCTGGGCCCCAATAATCATCTCCACTGGTGGGCCTCAAGACTTAACTTCACTCGTGGCCCAAGAATGAAGTCCACTGGTGAGCCCCTAGAATCAACTCCACTGGTGAGCCCCAAGAATCAACTCCACTGGTGGGCCCCAAGAATCAACTTCACTGGTGGGCCCCAAGAATTAACTCCACTGGTGGGCCCCAAGAATCAAGTCCACGGGTGGGCCCCAAGAATCAACTCCACTGGTGTGCCCCAAGAATCAACTTCAATGATGGGTTCCATGCAGCCCAGTCTGACACTGACTATAACTATATATTTTGTGGGGAACAATATGCATGTCAAACATTTTTAAAGAATTTTGGGGGTTATTGTAGTGATCTTCTTGATTGTAGCATTTCCTATATGTGTCCATGTGTAATAATGAATATTGGTTTTCTATGAAGCGCCACTCTGGTATTTCAACAAATCAATGTCCATTGTGTGTCCTTAGGCGAAAGCCTTTCACTGCCTAAATTATCTTTAAATTATATATGTATCACACATCTCTCTCACAGGAGATCTAATGGGGCCTGCTCTTCAAGGGATTGAGCAACTGCTTGAACTTCCAAGTGGCTGTGGAGAGCAGAATATGGTCAGGTTTGTTCCCAATATCTATATCTTGGACTACCTAGCAAGTGCAAACCTGCTCTCAGAAGAGGTTAAGAAAAAAGGAACTAGTTACATTTTACATGGTAAGTAAGAATATACAGGTGTTGTCAAAATGAACCTAAGATTCAAGTATGAAGACATTAATGGGCTGAACAATATCAGGTGTCAATGCATCACAGGTATAACTTGGACTATCAATATCTATGTGGATGACCACTGTTTGCTTAACTTTAAATTCTACCAGGTTATCAAAGGGAACTGAATTACCGCCGAAATGATGGATCTTTCAGTGCATTTGGAGTAAGAGATGATGAGGGTAACACATGGTGAGTACCAAACCAGCAGACCATAATCAGAATTGCATCACATCTTCTGAAGTATCTCCATGTTTTACAATTTTTATATCATTAGGTTGACAGCCTTTGTATTGAAGGCTTTACATGCATCTAGTCACTATATATTCGTGGACAAGAAAGACATGCAGGATTCTGCTACATGGCACAAAAAAAATCAGCTGCCGAGTGGGGGCTTTCAAAACAAAGGAAAACTTTTTAAGGCCTCTCTAAAGGTGAGATGTCATTTTTGCAAAGAGGTATTCTTGCTTACACTCAGATTTTTAAAAGCAGTGGTGCAGAAGAGATCCAATTTTGTCAATACAGGAACAATAATGAATACCGAGTTTGATGGACCACACACAGCAACCATAAACTATGTCATTAGCTTTCACTGCAGCAATAGGGCGTAGGTTACTATGCTGCTGACCTAATACTTAGGTAAAGAAAAAAATCTTTAAAAGACCATCTCTTTGAGATGATCACTCCCAACATAGACCAAATTTACTGCCTTGAATCTTTCCTTATATCCATTGAATAACTGAAAGGACTATTTTTGGATGGTTTCACTAGTTACTTAAGTGGGTTTTCTCACCATGCTGTTTCCCGGAGCCGCAGCCAGCTTCAGGCTCACACTTCCTGGTTAGGCTATGGGTTGTTCTATAGGCATATTAGCTCTGTTGTTATTAGCTATTCCTGTTACAGTTTCGTGACTGTGGGGGGCTTATAATCTGGGGTGCACAATGCTATAGAGCTCTAAAGTTGAAAACTTGTAATAAACTTGGGTAAACAAGCTCCTGTACTTAAGATAAGACTCGGCAGGGAGTGACTGACTCATCTTGTTTAGATGGTAGCTGGGAGTTATCAGATAAGAGAATGAGCAGGGAAAAGTGGTATTTAACCAAGGAAAACTTGTGTATACTAGTAGTAGATAAAATGTCCTCTATCTCCTGAGCAAAGCAAAATCAAAACAACAATGTATTTGGTAACAGTATTCAATTACCTTTCCCTACATGTTAAAAGCTTAGCACTGTGGTGAGAAAACTCTAGTTATAAAAAAAAAAGACACAGGGCCTTCAAGCTTAACTAAGCAGACAAATTGCTCTTTCATTCAGATGAAGCAAATTGCATATTCAAGATTATACATGAAACAGAAGAGAATTAGGAATATCTTGACTCTTCTATGCCTGACAGAAAACTAAGGTCCTTCCCCCTTCTAAGGCCTTTATTATCAAGAACATGAGCAGTAAATAATGTAGATAGAATTGTACCATGAAGTAACCTGTAATCTTTCTCTGCTCCTTAGGGAGGGGTTAATGACGATGTTTCTTTAAGTGCATATGTCACTGTGTCTCTACTTGAGACTAAGCAGGCTTTGGAGGTATGTACTAAATTTAGCAGCTCTAAGAAATTTCACATTCCTTTTATATGAAATTGGGCTGTTAACGCTATGGTTCATTATTCTGCATTCTATCTGTCTACAGCCTATTTACACTTTTTACACTTGCTCACTGTGTTGTTTTCTTTCTGCGTGGCATCTCCCGTCAGCCAAAGATGTGAGCTTGTATAGCTAGCTTTGTACACTTGAACATCTTTGAAGTGACTACCAAAAATTGTACAATACATGGTCTTTATTGGGTTGGTTCTCTCAAAAAAGTATATGAGTTACATGTTAAGTGAAGTCAGCTTACATGCACAGTGCTTAAATAAACACACAAAGTGATAAAATACCCAAAATCATGTCAATAAAGGATTTCCTAACAGTTTCAAAAACACTCCTAATGCCCCCACCCTCTGAAATAAAACAAATAAAACAAAACCAGCTCATGCACCCCCATTCCAGTGTATGTAATGCATGTGAGGCCAGTGATCGGCTGCAGTGTCATATTAGTAATGTACATGACATCATCATGAACTGCTGGAGCAGTTGGTAAAACACTGCTATTTGGAAAAAATTTAATCTATGAAATTGCTTACTATTAAAGAGGCAATGTATCAATGTTATAAATCAGCAATTTACTGCACATTCATAAAATCTAAAATACAAATCTTACCTCTTAAGATTTGGGCATGTCAGAGCAATGTTAGGGGCCGTTCACACGGCACAGTGCAAATACCGGTTGGAAATCCACAGTTTGTGGAGAAAAGCCCTCTCCCTTCACATAGAAATGTTCATATTCTGCTCGAAAACCAGGCGGAAGATGAACATGTTCTATGTTCTTCGGACCGCCGGCGGTCTAAGAAACTGTCTGGCGGAAAATCCGTTCAGTGGGGACCACTGCATGGATTTTCCAATAAGGTCCATGTAAAAGTTTGTCAGACGGTTTGCAGACGGTTTTCAAAAAAAAAAAACATCAGCAAAACCGACTGAAAAACAGTGCAGTGGGGACAAGCCCTTAAAAATCTCGACTTGGCAGGAAATTTTTATAATGTAAATTGCTGTGAAATTGTTGTTGTCTAAGGATATGTTCACATGGCTTATTTGGACGCTCTTTTGGATGAGGTTTTCAGAGCGTTTCCTCGCCTCCAAAACGCCTTAAATTCATTTAAGTGACCTCCAAAATGCCCTAAGTTCATTTAAGTGATTCCTGTGTTAAACCTCGTTGTAGTTCACACGCGATGAGGTTTTTATGCACTTCTTTGGAAGCGCTGAAAAAGAAGTGTCATGTCAATTCTTGAAGCGTGTTTTAGGCGCATTTTGGGCACGGTTTTTGCCGCGTTTTTGCCGTGGTTTTTGGCCCGGCTTTTGACCTGGCTATTAATTTATATGGGTGAAAACCTCATCCAAAACCTCTTCTGACGAAGTGTTTCATGCGAGGTTTTGATGCTGTTTTGGGAGCGTAAACGCTCCAAAAACTGCTTCGAAAACTACGTCAAAAGAAGCCTTGTGAACATACCCTAAAGCTTCTGAATTCTCCCTCTAGCTGAATATAGTCCCATGGTGATCTAAGTGTAATTCAGAACAACTACATAGGGTTTGGGTATTACCGCCATACAGATCTCAGCAGGGAATCACCAAATCTATTCAATGGCAAAAAACAATATATATAGTTTTGGAATTACCTGAATTTCTGCATTGGTTACTAATAAAATGTGGTCTAATAGCTATCGAAATCCCAATTGTAGACAAACACAATATAATGAAACTAATAACACACAAATAGTTGTATTGCTCATGTCTGCTATATAGGACACTAAGTAAACATCCACAGTGTAGAAAGAAAATGTAGGTAAACCTCTGTGTTAATGATAATTAGTCTTTTTAACCAAAACCATAACCTAACTAGGAAGCAGGGTGAAGGGATCATTATGGTTGGGGGACTGCTTTGAATCCAAAGGTGTATCAAAAAATTTACAGGAGAATGTAAAGACAGCAGTCCCTGACCTCAAGCTGAGGAGACATTGAGTGATTCAATGATCCAAGGCTCACAGGTAAATTACCTAAACAATGGTTTAAAGAAAAATGTTTTTTCTTTTGGTCCTGATCCTAACTGAGATATTCGGGTTCTGTGGCATGACCTGACGAGGACAGTACACAGAAGGCATTCCAGAAATGTCTGAACACATTTGCAGGGAGAAAAATTCCAAAATTCCTCCTCAACATCGTAAACATCCTATTTGCAGCTACAGGAAATCTTTACAGGAGGTGACTGCCAATTAAGGTTGATCTATATCTTATTAAGTGTCGGGGTTCATTTACTTTTTCCCTGCACTGCAGATATTTACTAAATGTGCTCAAAGAAAGAAGACATGAATAGTACTATTGTTTGTGTACTATTAGATTTTAGCTACATTGTGCTTGCCTATAGTTGTGACCTAGGTAAAAATAAGACATGTTATTAGTAATCAATGCAGAAATCCAGGTAAATGTGATAGACTTACTTTTTTTTGCACAAATATTTGCTTTTTCAATGAAAAACACATTACAACCTTGATGTTTTGTAATACAGTCCATAGAACTACTATATAAATTGTGGCACAATGATATGAACTAGTACACAGTAAGGTTAAGGGGAAAGATACTGGTACATTTGCATCTTCCTTTGGTAAATGTTTGCATTATGTTTTATCTCTTGCAGGATCAAATGGTGCAATGCGCCCTTAAGTATCTCCGTGAAAGTGTCTCACAAGTAGACAGCCTCTATACAAAGGCTATCCTTGCCTATGCCTTTACATTATCCAGAGACTATGAACTAAGGGACTCCCTCTTGCATGAACTGCATGACAAGGCTGTAACTGCAGGTGCATATTATGCTGCTTTATACCGAAACATTGAAGAAGAAAGCTAAATAAGACTTTTTAATTATTTATTACTGTTGATCAGTTTTAAGTTATTTATTTCTTGGTTGTAATATCGATGAAAACACCAAAGGCTAAAACATAACTTGTAATAAACTGCTAAAGATATATCCTTCTACACAATGGATATAAGATGAAAAAGACATGTGCCAAGCAGATACAATTTTCAACCATTATAAAAACATCTAACTCATTCCAAAGGCTGTTTGGATTGCCATATATCCAAGTAGATGTATGAAAAACCATCAACTAATGAAGCAACACAATATGGCTATGGAAGGGCAAGGCTGCCGTACACAAACTGGACCCAAATGTAGATGGAGGAACCATTAAGTTCTTCGACTACATTATCTGTACAGACAAGTGACTGTATGGTGACTTTACCCTTCCACAGCCATATTGCATTGCTTCATTAGTTGATGGTATTTTATAATACTATTTGGGTATAAGTCAACCATAACTGCCCTTGAAATGAATTATTTGTTTTGATAACGCGGGAAAATTGTATCTGCATGGCACATGTCTTTTTCATCTTATATTTATGGTTTGTGTTTTTATATTTTTAGTACTATATTACAAGTTATGTTTTAACCTTATTACTTTTAGTGATATAATGTTTATTGGGGCTTTCAATAATTAAAGGGGATGTCTCACTACAAGGATTGCTTTTTATGTTAAAGATCTTGCGAAAAAAAAGTCACTTTGTAATATGTGTCCATTAACAGTGTCCTACCTTTTCTTAGTTATGCCCTACTGTATGGGCTGTATCAGTTCCTCGGGTTGCTATAGCTACAGACCTGTTTGATCTCTCCTGATAGGCTGCCAGCACTGGTTGCTATAGCTACAGACCTGGCTTCTACTGCAGCCTTGTAGAAGCCAGTAAACACGCCCCTGAATTCAAAACAAAACCAAGAAAACAGGACTGAGGTGAGATGAATCAATGTAGTGAGACAACCCCTTTAAACATACAGTGATACATTACTTCCTAGTTATCAGGATGTCTTGAAAAGCTTTTCTTGGACTTCAATATTGATGGCCTATACATAGGATATGCTATTTCAGTGGAGTCTGACTCCCAGTTTCCAGCCAGTGAGTGTTCTTCATTATAAACCAGACAGTGCTAAACACACAGTTGTGGCTGCGCCTGATACTTTAACCTACTACAGCCCAGTAAATACAAGGTGGACTGCACTCTTATCTAAACTATTAAATGATTTCATCCAAGAGTTGATTATGAAGATAATTAAACTCTTTATTAAACATATGCTTATTGACAAAACATTATTCATCCGGCTTTATATATCACAACTTGTGGAATAAAATCACATGATAGCAGATCCCATTTACAAAGAACGTTTCGGTCCAGTAAGGACCTTTCTCAACGGAATTCTTTCAATATGTATTCCTTATTCAATTCCAGCTTTCGTTATTTAATTTTTTATGAACCCCATATGTTGCTATCGGTGCATTAACCCTTTAGGAATAAAAACGGTACATAGTTACATTTTGCTGCGGTGAAAAAGACCACCAAAAAAAACTTTTTTTCCCCAAGTTAAAACCAAAAGTATGTGGGAGATGGGGATGAAGGGGGGGGATTTTAAAAAAAATTTTTTTTGCTTTTTTTTTTCCCTTTTTTTTACTGATAAAGGGACTTTGGAACCCTTTAAAGGCATAAACCCAATCTCCCCTTAAAAAAATTATTTTTTTCCCTTTGACCCCCAATTTTTACCTCAGGCCCTGGATCTAAAAGTTTTACGGGGGGGGGGGGGGTGCATAAATAAAAATATTTTTTGAGTAGTAAGTGGTTTTCAAAAGGTTTTTCTTAAAACCCCAAAAAATTTTTCCTTGGTGGGGGAACCAGTCCTGGGGAAAGCTATTCCACGATTCACAGTTCTCATGGTCCCAGAAAAACTTTTTTTTCTAGGGGAAAAAAAATTTCTGCAGGCGGAGCGAGCATCCCCTTGTTTTGAATGGTTAAAATTAAATAGCTTTTTTGTAGGGGCGTTTTTTTTTTTTAAAATTTAATCTTTAATCCCCCCCCTCCCAAATTTTTTCTAAAGGGATTTTTTTTTAAAATTTTTTAAACCCTTTTTTTAATAATAAAAAATAAAAAAATTTAATTGGGAAATTCTAATCTTTACTTTTTTGTAAAAAGTTTTCCTTAGGTTACCAACATCTGTTTCTGCTCTCATTTCTCTAGCTGCCCTGCCCAACCATTGTGACGTCATTCCCTGCTGTGTCTTATCAGCAGCACAGGAACTTCTGCTTTACTGTCTAAAACATAGTCTTAGCAATGTCCTTGTAACAGGCTCAGCTAGGAAGAGCAGAGCAGAGCAGAGCTGATATGCCAATTACTGCTGTAGAACCCCCCCCCCTTCCCCACAGCCTAACCAGGAAGTAAGAGCTTAAAATTGGCTGTGAAGAGCATGTGACACTACATGGTGAGAAAACCCCTTTAAAATGAAGTTACTTGAATTTTGATTTACTGCCCCTAGATAAGACAGCTAAATCCACACTAACATGTATCAATGAAAACCTTCACAGATTCCCTGAGGGACTTGAATGAACTGTTTTAATTTTAATGCATTTGAACATAACCCCTGCTCCCACTAAGTTTTATAAAGACCTAATGTCCTGCTTTTTTTTCTACACTTAGACCCGGCCCCATCTGAGTGGAACCCCTTTCCGAGGGGTGAAAACGGATACTTGGGGTCTGTTTACAACAGGGCACCCACAGTTTCCCGGACCTTTTGGTTTAAAGGGGTCCATCAGGTTTTCCCCACGGGTCCATATTTGATGGAAAAATTGAACTTGCTAGCTTTTTTTTGTCATTTTAGACGAAACATGCGATGGAGGTTTCAAATCAGAACCTCTAACGCATATGTGAAAACCGGCATAACTTCCCAACCTTGGGCAATGGGATTATTGACCCCAAATAAAGGGGTTATTGCTTTATACCCGGTAAAGGTGGGCAGTGACTTTTTTTGCTTCTTATAGGTGGAGATACCCATGGCCGCAAAACCCCCCATATTCCCAAAAGACTGTTTTGGTCTAAAACCCAAATTCAAATGAAAGGGGGAGTTGGGGTCATATGACTCCTAGCTATCTTTCTTTGGGGTCACCCAACAAAAAAAGGGCATTGATTGGTTTTTAAAATTTTCGGGGATAGCAAAACAGCAGAATCCACATGGAGGATTTGCTACCACACAGGTAGTCAATTTATGTGTTTTGTCTATGATAATGCAATAACAAAAGGTGATTTAGGTTTTTTAAACTGGTTTTAAATATATTTTTCCCCGTTGGCCCCCGGTACTGGGTGGGGCCCAGGCTCTCTCTCAGTTTTCCAAAAAACATTAAAAAGCTAAAGGACTAGAAGTAATTTCAGCCCGAGGAGAAAAAAACTGTGATGTTTCCATGTGGATGAAAAAACTCGGTTCCTTCTTCAGAAGAAACAACTTGAAAAGTTGCCTGGGGATTATGAGGTTCAGGTCAAGGGTAAAGGATGTGTCTTCTTAAAGGTAAAAACAGCTCTATTGTGGGTTTAGGTATGCTTTAAAATTTTCTATAGTAATATATGTATGGTTATCACTGTATTAAATTGTAAATGTACAGCTCACCAATTCTTTACAATACTCTTTTAACAGACGGCACTAAGGTACAACATATACCCTAATGAAGTCAGTCCATTCTTTCAAATCCAATTGAATATGACTGCAGGAGACAGCACAGATGAATCTAAATCTACTTTGTACTATACTGTTTGTGTGCGGTGAGTTGGACTTTTAGCCAAAATGGCTATTACTTTATTTAGGTGGGACTGAACACGTCTTAAGTTCTGCACCAATTTAATATTTAATTTAACTAAATTAAAAAAACATGCAGCTATGATGTACCTATCTACTTTTTCTTTTTAAAAGTGGTAAGGGAGTATATGGGAAAAATACAATTTTTTTTTGTCTGTTCCCCAGCACAGCTGTATGATCTGTGTTTATGAAAGCAGCAATGATAAGGAGTTAATGGACAGAAAATTGTCTAAAGACAGTCCTCAGGGAGAGATGTAGTACAGCCCCTTCCGCAGAGCAGAGGAGATTAATACAGAGCTTAAAGAGGTTGTATCATTTCATTGAAAGGTCTTCAGAATAAGGGGACAGTGAATACAAGCAACTTTGCAATTGGATGTCATTAGCAAAGCTGTCTTGTTATCACAGGATCCCTTATCTTCTGTTTCTGTTTACACTGATCTCCAGTCCTGGTTGGATCCCTCCTCCTTGCATTTTACTAGTTGAGAGCTCATTTATATTCTGTCCCCGCCCCCTCCCCCGGTCGGCTGTATTCACGGAGCTTGCATTCCAGCCTCTCACTCAAAGTAAGGGACCGGCACATTTTCCCTCTGCACAGCCAGAAGAAACAGAATAACACTGCAGGGCTTCTACAATCAGAAAACCGCACAATTGTGCGACTGTGCCTAAACATAGAAGGAGCATTAGGGGCCGAGAGCATTTCACTCTGCAAGACTGGCTTCAATTGTAACATGAATGCAAGCCTGTGGTATGTAAACAGCTCTTACAAAATACGACTTCATAGGGAGAGACATAACAGTGACATGTGGAGGGGAGGGGGACACACACGGAGCCAGCATGAACAGTGAAGGGGGGATGATGTCATCCCTTCGGTTAAGAAAACCCAGCTGGGAGGGTAAAAAAACGCCCCTGGATTTGAGCTGCAGAGGAACAGCCAAACTGATGAAGCGATACATCCCCTTTAATTTGTCTGAATAGTGTTGCTATCTTGCTGTATCTTGGCCCTCAGGAGTAAAATAAAGCTGTAGTTCAATTTGTAGTAAAAAGGGATGACTGACCCAGTCTACAAGGAAAGCTGAAGAGTGTACATAATATAATAGTGACTATGATAAAAACTGTAATCATTCAGGACTTTTTATGTGGATAGTGACATGAAAAACATAATTTACAATAAAGGCTGATGTATGTGTGATATTCAATAGCTCTATATCCTTTAACATTATATGGCACTTTTATTTAAAATTGTAGTTAACTACTAATCTACATGGGTTGGACATTGCAGATCTGGGACCACGAATGAAACAAACGGGTTTTCTCATAAAAAACAAGCTCCCTTCTGGCTTCAGAGCAAACTCAGATTCTTTGGAAAAGGTAAGTTATCAATCACACAATCAGACATGTCTTTGTGGTAGGAAATGGCTGTTTCACGGTGATTGGTTACCAGGTATAGCTGAAAAAGGAGGCAAGGCCTTCAAGGCCATCTGAATGATTGTGCACACTAGGCAGCTGCCCAGGGAACCCCATTAGCATTGGGGCCCATTGGAAGCTGGTGAAAACCCAAGCTCTATTTCACTTTTCCTGTGTGCACAATCGTTAAGACACATCTGCTTTCACCGCTGCTATCTGCACCTTGCATTGGCTGTGCTGCAACGGCACAACCCTTTCCCCTCCGCCCGGGCCCCTCCCCCATGTCTTACTCCTCACAGTGGCACCCACAGTGGGGGCCAGCCCTTGCATTTAACTGATTCCCGCCCCCGGGGATAAGGCTGAGGCACCACAAGCTGACTTCTTATTAGTAGTCACTCACCTCAGCCTTGGTAGGTGCCATTTTTACTATTACAGAATGTATGTAATAGTTGCCTCCAGCAGGCAGATAAAGCTGTGGGGGACACATGTTGGAGAGGTTATCAGCTATGGGCCCCACATGAAAACAGTGTTGGGTACACTAGGGGTCCAGACAAGGAGTGGAAATGAGGCACGCCTGGGGCACAATTAATAGGAGCGGCCATGAGCTGACCCCACCCATTTACAAAGCTTGGCTATCAATTTTCCGAGCAAAAATTTAAATAAAACTAGCTCTTTTTTGGTTTTTATGGCAACAAAACAGTCTTACGCTAGAAGTTTTCATACATAACCCATTAATATAATTTAATTATAGAAATTTTCATTTTTTGGACTGTTTTAAATAGAAAAACAATAAATATGATTATTTAATCGATAATGTACATATTTATTCAAGTGAGTTGTTGTGTAGATGTTGGTGTGGGGGGTCAGGGCATGCACTTCTCTGCCTGGGGCCCATAATGCTGTTAAAATGCCCCTGAAGACCTTATATACTGGCTGAGCCTGTTACATTTGAAACCTGTTTTTCTGGTGGAATTAAAAGGGCCCCTGTCATCAGAAAGGAGTATTTTTTTAAAAAAAAATTTCCCCTAAAATTTAAAATTTTTTAGAATTTTTGGCAATTTTATTTTTATTTTGGCAGTCCTATTGAAATAAAAGTTACATATAAAATATTGTCCTTTAGCTGTGAGATAGAACTTTTGTTTGGCACGGCAGACTAATCTCACTTTACTACTTTTACTCACTTATCTCAAATTTGCTCATTACAAATGTGGGGCAATATTTTAAATGCATGTTGTTCTCTCCAAGTAAAAAAGATTAATTTTAAACTAAGAGTAATACATGAAAATAATAATCTGCAATGAAGAAATGCGGGGGGGGGGGGTTTTACACTAATCGGAATAGCGATGAAAAATATATATATATACTTCTCAGGGCCAACTAGAAGTAAGTACCATTAAGCAATCATCTCCCTGCTGTGAATAATGTACAAGGGGTATTAAAAAAAAAAAAAAAAATGCAAATAATCCTAAAATATGCATATTGTTGGTCTAAAGTATTAAAAGAAAAAATAAGGGTAGGTCGTTTTAAATCCTGAGACTTTTACTGCAAATTTTGGTAAAAAAAATTGCAGTACCAGTTTTCACAAAAAAAAAAAAAACTTGTGTGAAAATTTCCCCAAGGGGGTTTTTTTTTTTTTCCAACTGCCACTCAGGTTTTTTTTACCAAGGGCCCGAGTAGATCCTGTAGGAATGAGAAATTTATTTCCTTCCTTATATATTTCCCATTCACATTAAATCCACTTCTACGTTTGGCTCAATACACCACCCTAAGTGTTTTTACAAATGGCTTTAAAAAAAAAAAAACACCTCTGCAGTTTTTTAAGCCAAAATCAGAAGTAGATCCTGCAGGGAAGGAACTATATATAATTCCTTCCTTAATATTTCCAGTTCCTTTCATATCCATTACTGGCTTTGGTCTAAAGATCACAGTCACAGTTTTCCAAAAAAAAGGGTTTGGGCGAGGTTTTTGGGGGGAGGGAAAATAGCCAAATGCAGCAAAAGGGTCATGGGGCTTGAGTTTTTGGAGTAAATGGGCCTTGGCTAAAAAGAGGATGGCTAAATACAAAACACAAAAAAGAACAGAAAATATGTGAGGGAGATGAGTAAAGAAAGACTAAGGCAAGCCATCTGAGAATATATTTGGTGTGTCGGACAGACCCTTTAATTTCTCAAGCACTGGAATTATACTTGTGAAGAAAACACAGAAAAATAAAATGTCTTATATTAGGATAGAGGGGAGACATAGGAATATTGTGGCACATTATTGACCTGTATCTCATATTGCACATATAGAGCAGTAACTTGATTCCTAGGCTCAATCACATTCTAATGAAGACCAGATGCTGAGTTTTGAATAGGTTTTCCTTGGTCAGTAATGCATTTTCCATCAAGAGGGCACATTCCTTCTTTATATTATACATTGGTCAGACAAAGTGAGTTGCTGTTTGAAGGTGACTATTAAGTGTGCATTAAATACATTCAACGGTATTTTAACTTCGCCGTATTACAGTTTTTGGTGTGGGTTTCCGCAAAAAGCGCGGTTGGCTTTCAGATTTCGCCCAGTACATAGAAGTGTACTGGAATCCACCAGAAGATAGATCATATTCTATACTGCGGCGGAGGCCGGTGGTTTAGAAATCTGACAATGGAAAATCCGTGCTGTGTAGTATAGTCAATTTTCATTGCGGCAAAGGGCACTGTTTTTTCAGTCGGATTTTTGGCAGATTCTAAATACTGAATCCGCAGAAAATCCTACCAGAAACCAGTGCTGTGTAGACATGGCCAGAGAAATTCCATTTTGGGTCACTTTTACAAAGAGTCAAGTTACACAAAAGACATAGGGTGACATGTCCCATTTGGGAAAATCATTTTTTTTGCGTATTTCACCAAAAAAAATGTTTACACCCTATTCCTATATAAAAGAACTGTCGTACACCAAAACAAATGCTTTGACACTTGTGAAGCACCAAAGTAGGCCATCTCAATTTCTATGCAATGAAAACGTGCCCTTTTTTTTGGTATAGCCTAAATTTGCGAATTAAATTTGCTCTATAAGCATACCACAGCCAGATTTTTTTACAGGGTTTTTTTTTTTTAAAACGCATTAACCTCATTTAATGCGCCTTAAAACGCCCTGGGAACGCCTCTTTTTGACATGTCGCCATAATGTTTTTGAGTAACAAAGGAGAGTTTGTGCTGCTGCACTGCTGAACTGCTTTGGATCAAAGTGTTAAAAGCTAAGTAGCCTACGAGTATTCTGAGCGTGCTAGTGGTCTTTTTGTCTAAAGTGTGTCGTTTTGCTTAGGTTTGTGGGACTTAATATTGGGGGGACTTTAGATTTGGGGCTTTAGAAAGGGCGTATTATACAGATTTTTCATATTTGTATCTTTTATTTCTTTTTTTGTAACATCCCCATGATTTTCCATTGTTTTGAACATGCTGTCCGGTTGCACAACCTGTGCAATGTATGCCATCCTTGAGCAACAGTTCGAGGGGCATACTGCTCTGCAAGATGTGTGCACATTTGCACATTTAGAAGCCTGGATACTGGATCTAAATGAGCAAGTGGCGACACTGAATCCATTGCCAACTTGGAAGCGAGTTTGCTGCTCACTGACAATCACTCGCGGGGGTAGAATGCGGGAGGATGGTAGCATGGAGGTTGCAGGAACATGAGGCAGCTAGCTGGGTAAACAATTAAAAAAGAAGGGTCGAGGGAAGGGGTTTTTAGGGAGGATAGTCCTGAACTGGCACACCCCAACAAATTTGCAAGATTGGGGGATGAGGGGGATATCAGCTCAGAAATAGCATTGCTGCAGCAAGAACACTCCCCCCTGTCTGCTCCAGTAAGATGGGGAATAGGGTGCAGGTCAGGCAAGACAGTTGCTAGTAGTTTGGGGACTCCATTATAAGGGGCACAGATAGGCAATTTTGCCACAAAGACCGGGATCGTCGAACAGTAGTTTTTTAAACCTGGGGCCTGGGTTCGACATATCGCGGATCGGGCTGACAGATTGCTGGGTGGGGCTGGTGAGAATCCAGCTGTCATGTTAGAGGTAGGTGGAGTGTCCTTAAAAATGATTTCAGGGACTTAGACAAAAAGCTCAAGGCAAGCCCCTCCAGAGTAAAATTTTCAGAAATATTACCTGTCCCCACGGGCCATACCAGAGAGGCAGGGGGGAGATTAAGAGAGGTGAATAAGTGGCTAAAAAATGGGGGTAGGAAAGAGGGATTTGGGTTTTTGGAGAACTGGGCTGACTTCTGTCTTGGCTACAGACTCTATGCTAGGGACGGGCTGCACCTAAATGGGGAGGGTGCAGCAGTATTGGGGGACAAAATGGCCTAGGAACTAGAGGAAAATTTAAACTGGGACTGGGGGGAGGGAAACTAACATATAGCGTGCAAGATAGTGAAGATAGAGGGCTGGGAATTATAATAAATCAGGGGTGGAGTGGAGGAGGAGTGTAGCAATAGTTAAAAAAAATAGGGAGAAAGGAAATAAAAACTGAAAAATCTCTAAATTGCATGCTAACCAATGCCACGAGTCGCACCAACAAAATAACTGAACTAGAATTATTAATTGTAGAAGCAAAATATGACCTAGTGGGGATAACTGAGACATGGCGGGACGAGAGCTACGACAGGGCGGTTAACTTACAGGGTTACAGTCTATTTAAAGGGATCGTAAAGACCGGAAAGGGGAGGTGTCTGTCTCTATGAAAAATCCTGTCTGAAGCCAACACTGTGGGAAGATATAGGTACAGGTAATGAACATTTTGGAATCATTAGGGGTAAATATACATGGGGCAACCAATACAAATAATACTAATAGGGGTCCTATAGGTGCCCAAATATAACAGAACCCAGGAAGAAAATACTCCTCAGGCAAATAGATGAAGCATCTAATCAGAATGGGGGTTGTTATTAAGGGACGATTTTAACTAACCAGACATCAATTGGAATCTGAAACCTGTAGCTCTCACAAAGTAAACATGTTTTTTATCTATAACAAAGATAATTACCTTCCCAAATGGTGCAGGAACTGGACTAGAGGAAAGCCCTTCTAGACTTAATATTGACTAATAGACCTGACAGAGTAACAAAGGTTCGGTTGAGGGGCCCCTAGGGAATAGTGACCAAAATATAAAAAACTTCCATTCATCCTTCAATAGAGCTTTTTGTCATGAACCAGAAAAACACTGATTTGAGGAAGGCTAATTTTACCCCTGCTTAAAGAGGCCCAAAAACCGAAATTGACTGGGACAAGGTGTTTAAAAATAGCAGAAACAAAAAATAAATGGGAGATCTTTAAAAACTCTTAGGCGCCCACTATGAGAGGTACATACCATATGGTAAAAAAATAATTAGAAACAGGAAAAACCCAATGTGGATCAACAGAGATGTAAAGGAGGCAATAAAAAACAAAAATAAAGCGTTTCAGTTACTAAAACAGGAGGGCAGTGCAGAGGCACTAAAAAGCTATAAGGAAAAAAATAAAATATGTAAAAAAAAATTATTAAAGCACAAAGCTGGAGACCAAAAACGTATTGCCATAGAAAGAACCCCTAACCCCCAAAATATTTTTTAACTATATAAATAGTAAAAAGATTAAAAAAGAAAATGTTGACCCTTAAAAATACTGAGGGAGAGACTGTAGAGGGTGACGAGAAAAAAGCAAACCTATTAAAACAATTTCTTTTTTTCCACTGTATTTACCGAGGAGGATGACTTCCTGTTGATGACAAAGGGAGGAGGTAAATTCCAACTTAAATGTTTCTTGTCCTAACCCAGGAGGAAGTGGGAGGGTCCGCCTTAGGAAGCTTAAATAGACAAATCCCCAGGCCTTTACATAACAAACCCCCCTGTTCTAAGGGAGTTAAGTAATGTGATAGATAGGGGCCCCCATTCTTAAATATTTATGATGTTTTAATAACCCGTGGAATGTTCCAAAGGATTGGCGTATAGCAAATGTGGTGCCAATATTCAAAAAAAGGGTCAAAAAGTGATCAAAGAAAATATAGGCCGGTAAGCTTAACCTCTGTTGTGGTTAAAATGTTTGAAGGTTTTCTAAGAGATGCTATCCTGGAGTACTCACTGAAAATAAATGTAACGCCGTTCCAGCATGGGTTTATGAAGGATCGGGTCCTGTCAGACTAATCTCATCAGCTTCATGAGAAGTTAGTTCCAGACTGGATCGGGGTGAGGCACTGAAAAGTCAATATATTTGGATTTTTCTAAGGCATTTGATACTGTTCCACATAAAAGGTTGGTAAGTAAAATGAGAATGCTTGGACTGGGGAAAAATGTGTGCAAGTGGGTAAGCAACTGGCTCACTGATAGAAAACAAAGGGTAGTAATTAACGGTACAATGCCCAGACTGGATCCCTGTTACTATGGGGTACCACAGGGCTCAGTATTGGGCCCTATCCTCTTTAATATTTTCATAAATGATCTTAAAACAGGGATTGCACAGTAAAAAATATCGATCTTTGCAGATGATACTAAGCTCTGAAAGTTATCCACACAATAGAGGATAATGTGTTATTACAAAGGGAAACTGGATAGGTTGGAGGGCTGGGCAGAGAAGGGCAGATGAGTTTAACACTGATAATACAAGGTTATGCACATGGGAGGAAAAATCCATTAAAATGATTACATGTTTAAATGGAAAAACACTGGGAAAAGTGGCATGGGACAAGGACTGGGAATCCTGGTGGACAGTAAACTTAACTGTAGCAAACCAGTGTCAGCAGCAGCTGCCAAGGCTAATAGGATCATGGGTTTTTATTAAAAGGGGCATAGATGCACATGATGGAAGCATTATTTCCCATTATACAAGTCACTTTGGTTAGACCACACATGGAATATTGTGTAAAAGTTTTTGGGCACCAGTGCACAGGAAGAGCTTGAAAAGGGTAACAAAGGCGGGGGAACAAAATAATAAAAAGACTGGGTGGACTGCAACAACCTAAAAAGATTATAAGGTTAAAGGGGTTTTTTAGTTTTGAAAAAACGGCTTCGGGGGACAATAAATATGTTGAAATAAAATTAAGGCTAATATAAGAACTCGCTAAAGATTTATTTATACCCAGGACTGTATCTAGAACAAGGGGCATCCCTACGTCTTGAGGAAAGAAAGTTTCTCCATAAACATAGAAAGGGATTCTTTACTGTTAGAGCAGTGAACTGTGGGAACTCTCTTTCAGAAAAATTGTCATGGTGAATTCACTAACAGAGTTTCAAGAAGGGCTTGGATGCATTTCTGGAGCGTAATAATATAACAAGTTTATAGTGACTAGGATTCTGGAGAGGGGTTTGTTTTATCCAGGGATTTATTCTGCTTGCCAGACCGGAGTCAGAAGGAATTTTTTCCCTCAATTTAGACAATTGGCTTCTACCTCATGGGGGTTTTTGCCTTCATCTGGATCAACACTTTAACACTTTAGCAACACTTTAGCAAAATGGGCTGAACTGGATGCACGTATGTCTTTTTTTGGCCTGACAAACTACAGTATTGTTACGGTCTGGAGGTGGATCCGCTGAACCACCGCAGGCGATGGCGTAAGCCCACACCAGGGAGTGGAATTCTAAGTGGGTCCTGTTATTTCACCCAGATCCCCGCCAGTGCAAACGGATGGGACTTTGACCTGCTGCGGGGGGGAGTCCACCTCTGGGACCCACACCTACCTAAAGAATGAGAGGTGGGAACCATACTTATCAAACATTCATGGCATATTCTATCAATATGTTAGAAATGTTCTGAGAATGGGAAGGACCCCTCGTAATCTCCTTTACACATTTTTTTGGGCTTTTCAGAGTTTAAAAATGATCCCTTTAAAACCTTAGTATGTGTTTTTTTTGTCTATAAATTTTTACTGCTGCAAGCATTTATTGGTGTGTTTTCTTTTTTCCTCATAACAAATGTGATTCATATGACTCAATGATTCATTTTTGAATCACATGATTTATAATGGAAAAATAAACACCAAAAAAATGCAACAAAAAACGTGAAATAAACCTACTTGTTACCTTTGAACATTAACTTTGTTGCCATACAACTCTTCATCCCGTTGACAGTACCCCCCCCCCCCGCCCCCCATGGGTCCCCCCTTCTTTTGAGAGTGGAGAAATTCTGTAATAATGCTGCGGTCACAGGATGTTCTCCTCCCGGCTCCCAGATCTTTCTTCTGTGCCCGAACCCCTTCCAGTCGACTAGAAAATAACGTTTCCCTCTAGTCCTCCTACATACCCAGATTTCTTTACCACAAAGTCATTATCGGCATCAGCCCACAGACTGAGGGATGTGACTGCCTTCTGAGAGAAGCGAATAAGGACCAGGGTTTTAGTAGCCAGGACTTAAAGGGATTTTGAGGGATACGCATGGTAGGAGGGAGCCGGAGGTTTTATAGGCACCGGGTTATGCGCTTAATAGGACCTCGAAGTCCTACAAAGCGGGGTCCCAGTTTGTAGGAGGGGATTTTGAGGCGGACTATCGGAGCTGACATGCCATCACTATCACCCGGGGAGAATACAGGATTGAGTGCTTCTTCTTTAATACTGCCTGCACCTTCATGCGGTCAGTACGCAACGGAGAAGGGATTGGCGGTGTCAGAGTGGACCAATGGTCCTATGTCCTGGGTCCAGAGTGTCAGTCAGGCATGGGACCATCGGAAGTAGGATCCGCCTTGAGAGAGGTGGGCGGGGATGTAAGCCGTACACAACGTAGAAGGGAGAGGCACCCGCGGACTCTGACGCTAGGGTACTTTGTACGAAAATTTTCCGCCCAAGGAAGTAATGTTGGCCCAGTCATTTGGCCGTGCAGACCACGCAGTGGCGCCGCTAACATCCCAGAACTTGATTCACATACTCTCCACCTGGCCATATCGTCTTAGGTGTAAGTCCAAGGAAAGTCAAGCCTTCACCTGGAGACTTTAGCGCAAAGGGCCTCGCCAGAATTTTTAGAAACAAATCTGCATCCCCTACGCATCATAGATGATTTGAGAGGGAGACCGTGCAGGAAGGACTGAAAAATGTGGAAGAAAAAATATCTCGGCCAAGGGCGCGTGGCCAGAAGGCAGACCTGGCAATGGGACAAAATTGCCATATTAGAAAACCGTCCTACACCCGACCCACACAAAGGTATACCGGTGATACGGGGTAGGTCGGGTTATGAAGACCCATTCGCTACGCTGGACCAAATGGTTGGCGTAGGATGGGCAGTGGGTGCAAGAAGACCTGCCCGGCTTGTGGCGAAGTGATCCTGTTGCGAGCACAGGAGGTACACGCCTGTGACGAACTACTTTAACGTCCTTAGCGAGGTCCTGCCACAATAGTACCCCATAGGAAATCAGGAGAAAACGTCTTGTTGGCAAACGGAACGCCCGCCACCAGCGAGCATTTGACCGCCACTTCAGGATATCGCCTACGGAGCCAGCCTGACGTATGTCTTATCCCCGGTGTGACGTTCCGGAGGACGACAGGGGTGGAGCGAGATAAGGCGTTCCGGAGAATTAATGATGCTCTGGAGATCGCTTCTTCACGCACCACATCGAGGCATGTGGAGAGGCATCTGCCTTCACGTTTCTTCTCGGGCAGGGCGGCAAATGAATCTGAAAATTAAAGCGGAGAAGCAAAGCGACCACCTAGCCTGGCGTGGATTAAGTGCGCTGGTGCAGTTCTGGAGGTACTGGAGGTTTTTAATGATCTGAGTAGATACAAATGGGGTGCCGGGCCCCGTTTTTTTTTTTTCTTATTTTCTTCCAGCAAATATCGCCACATATACTGCCAGGCCATTTTATGGCTGAATAATTCTCCCGGATCTCCAATGGTGTAAATTCCTCATCCTCCGCCTGTGAAAAGGTTTTTGAGAGAAGAAGCCAAGTACGTGTTTTGACTGTGGGCCCTTTTTGCGTGAGGACTGCTCCACGCCTACCGATGATAGCTCTTCTTCTAGCGAGAAGGGTTATCGCTGAGGGTCCTGGCCGCGACAGGATGGACGCAGAGGCAAAGGGCTTGTTTTTAGCTTGGAGAAAACGCTTCCTCCCTCGGCCTCTGGAAGGCCACTCAGGTGATTGGCGTTCTTTCCTCGTAAGCGGCCACAATGGGAGCCACCAGCATGGAGAGAGTCGGAAAATAACTGCGTAGAATTGCAAGAGCCCAGGAAACCGTTGTAAGGACCGCAGGCCCAACTGGGTCTTTAGGCCATTTGCAAATACGGCTGACAACTTGCTGGGTCCATCCGTAGCCCTTGGTCGAGATAATATAACCCAGGAACGGAAGGCTGACTTGATGGAAAGAGGCACTTCCCTATGTTTGGCATACCAAGTGATTAGCTCCGTAGGCGCGTGTAGCACTTGACGGACGAGAAGGAGTGAGTCTCAGATCAAGGATAGTATATCCGGATGTCGTCCAGTGTAGACCACGACACAGGTATACTAGAAAGATCCTGAAGACACGTCAATGAACTCCCTGAAGACGGCAGGGGCGCATTATCAGAGTCCGCATAGGCATCACCAGGTACGTCGAGAATGGCCGTCTCTGTGTTGAAGGGCCGTCTTCCACTCATCTGCCCATTGCGGATCCCGACCAAATGTAGGCCCCTCTCATATCCAGCTTGGAAATTAGACCCTTGCGCCCTGTAGACGTCCCGAATAGTTCCGTGATCAACGGTAAGAAGGGTACCGTTCTTTAAACCAGTATCTTGTTCAGACCCCGGTAGTCGATCAGGTCCTGTAGGGATTCGTCCCTTCTTTTCCACAAAGAAGAATCCTGCTCCCAGACTGGGAAGAGGAGGACTTTCGAATAAATCCTTTTCGTAGATTTTCCCGGATTACCAGACATGGATTGAGTCTCAGGGACTGATAAGGGGTAAGAACTCTCGCCCCGAAGAGGGCTTGTTACCCCTAGTAAATGGGCAGAAGATCAATCGGAAGCCAATTCATATGGACGATGTGGCGCACTGTCTCTGCTTGCTTCTCGAAAAGACATCAAAAACTCACGATATGACCGTGGAGACCCTCAATAGAGCTTTAGGACGAGATAGCCGGAGAAGCGGTAAGCACCGGGTCGAGCGCCACCAAACACGAGACCGACAAGCTCCTGTGACCCCATCGCAAAACTTTCGCCCGTCTGCCAGTCAAGAGCACTCGGCTCAAGTTGCTGCAGCCCACGAAACCCAATAGGAAGGGGTGAGAGAAGACCGGGTGTTAACACATAGAAAACGTCGACAGTCTCTCTTTATGCAGTTGCTCCCAAATTTGGAAGGAACAGTGGCTGCTACGGGTATAAACGACTAGATCGGCTGAGACAGCCTCTACTCCCCACAGATGGAGGGAGATTGGATAGGTGTTTCTCCAGAGAACCCACGGGAAGATGGGTGGTTTGAGACACCACACAGCGTCGCAGAAGTTCCCATGCCGAAACCGGAGTCCAGGAAGGCTGAGCTTGAAAGTGGGTCCCGGCTTCCCGTGCTGACCAGGACGGGTAAGTTTCAGAACGTGGAGAGATGGACTGCAAACGTACCCCTGATGGACGCCTCTCCCACATAAGCCTAGGTGCGCTCGTCCTCTGCCCGTGGCCGCGCCGCGACCGTAGCAATGCAACCCCTGATTGAGATGTTCAGCGCTTGCCGCAGTAGAGTGACATAGGTTTTCCTTACGTCTGTTGACAAGTTCCTGCGGAGGTCAGGGTGGGCATCTTATCCACAGGTATGGGCCTCTTCTCCCTCTGTCGAGGGAACAGGCAAGAAGGACAGGGCAGGCGGGCTGTGTCGTTCGTGGAACCGTAGACAGTCAGAAGTCAGGTGATGCAGGCGGCAAGGTGATCGTGAGTCGATAAACGTTGCAAAAGGGTTCGTGTACACTGTATGTCAAGACAAGGCTTTCTGGAACGCTTCCCAATTTAGTCATTAGCACAAAAGATTCCGGCAAAGTGCCACTGGGAAGAGTCTGGGCTAAAATAGGAGACGAGTGCCCCTGTATGGTCCAATTACCGGCGCACTGTCCCTTTAAATCCAGATGCCGGCGGCGCGGGCCGCTACCCTAAAGGGGCGGCGCCCTAGCGCACACATAGGGAACGCCGAGAGACCGAGTACGGATCTGGGCAGGAGCGAGGCCGTTAAGTCACTGGTGACCCGCTGGGAAGACGGGATTGAGCGGACCGCCGGACCGAGGTGCGTGGACGGGGGTCGCCGCCTCAGAAGTTCGGGCAAACAGATGCTCCTGCGACCCGGACGAGGGTCGCAGGGGCATCCGTGACAAGTATGTAATACTATGTAACTATGTAAAGGTGTAACAAGAACATAATAGATGTAAAAATAATAATTATCATGGAAATTATGTAACATATATACACATGAATGATATAGGATTAGCTTATTTACTAAAACTCAGAAGTAAAGTTAACCACAGCGGCATACAAACACATGGACATATTAAACAAGTGTCTTTTGACAGCTTCAATGACGGAGACCACTACTGTATGTTATGTGAAGGGAATTTCAGTGCCAACATGGAGGGAAGAGGACCATTAAAAATTATAATTTTTGCGTGGCCTGTGCTGTGTGATATGATATTAGTTTGTGTTGTGCCCTCCTACCAAAGTACATGAAGTCACACAGTATTACACACAGTCCGTCTGTTATATTTTTTATTCTCTTCTAGCTTTGGCTAGAAAGAAACAGCATCAAGGGCATTTTTCCATAATATGCTCTATAGGAAGCCACCTTTACAGAGGTTTTCCCTTCTCACACTTCTATGACATATTCCACCTCTGGGACCCACACCTACCTAAAGAATGAGAGGTGGGAACCATACTTATCAAACATTCATGGCATATTCTATCAATATGTTAGAAATGTCTGAGATGGGAGGACCCCTCTAATCCTCCTTTACGCATTTTTTGGCTTTTCAGTTTAATGATCACCTTTAAAACTATATGTGTTTTTTTTGTCTATAATTTTTTACTGCTGCAAGCATTTATTGGTGTGTTTTCTTCTTTCCTCATAACAAATGTGATTCATATGACTCAATGATTCATTTTTGAATCACAAAAAATGCAACAAAAAACGTGAAATAAACCTACTTGTTACCTTTGAACATTAACTTTGTTGCCATACAACTCCTCACTACCTAAGACCACTGGGAACACTGGAATTAGCCCCCCTTTTTGTCCTGGATAATAAGGTATACCCAATACCCTAGATCACCAGGGATGCTGACAATAATCTTAAATGCTGGCACAGTATACCTGGCTTCTTTATGGCTAATAGGGGCTATATGTTAATAATGTAGTAAAGCTATACAGTGCTATGTTACTGTATTTACAGTAATTACAGATTTTATCCTTTTATCATCAGCTGAAGACAAACAAGTTGGTGAAAAGAATTGAAACAACAAACAACAAGGGATGATGTCCTTTAAATCAGTAGGTAAAAATAACGCTTCGTTTTTATATATACTTCACAACACTTCTTATTATTTACATTTTTTTCACTTTTGTGTTTTTTTTGGCAGTTGCAAAAAACAACAGAGACATTCTCATTTTCAGCTAAGCAACAATTTATAGTGAGAGATCTGAAGCCATGCTCAAAAAGCACATAAAGGTGTTTTCGACTGATTAGAACAGGGTAATTTAAGTGGATCTAAAGTAGTCTGCTGTCTAGCTGTTATGACCATATAGTACATGGACAAGGTCATTATTTAGTGTTTAAAAGTGTCATGCTGGGCCATTTTTAGAAGGGGACAATTTCCATCGTTCCCATTTAATAGTGGCCCCAATGCCAAGATCGAACTAAAACCACCCAGTATTTGGTTGCCTTATTTTGGAACTGAAGTGCAATAGCAGTAGTATGTGGCGGTACTATACTCCCTTTAAAGAGAGTATTGTTTGTATGCTGCATGTTATTTGACCACTATATGGTGGTATTACGAAGGCTGTATATGTTAGTATTAACATAACTTTAACATAACATTAAAGCACTACAGTGGCCTTATATAGCCAGAAATTACTGTCAAAAAGAACAAACAGGGGTTGGCCAACCTTGCTATTTGCCCAGGGCACTCATTTTGTATTAAAGCGATCAAAGTGCTAGGAGAAAAAGCAATAGTTTGAGCACAGACCAGGGATGGTCTTTCTTTTACCCCCATGAGACAGTACAATCAGAGATAACACATGTGCTACTGATGATATAATCAATATGATATTTTCTAAATGACTGATCTGTGGCAGTCCAACAGTGGAATATATATAACAAAATAGCAATTAAAATGTGAAAAAGTTTTACATGTTACTTTGCATCTTTTTGTATAGGAGAAGAAAGCTATATGATATATAATGCACCCAAATCATAAGGTGAGTAGATAAAGTGCTAATTTGTTAACTTTTAACGTCATTGAATTTCATTGAGTAATTTTGTAGCATCTGTTTTCTTCATCTTCAAGGAATTTTCTCACCACAATGATTAGCTTTTAACATGTAGGAACAGGTAAACGAAAACTATTACCAAATACATTGTTTTGTTGATTTTGCTTTGATCAGGAGAGAAGAAAGATTTTATATACTCTTTGTGCACACAAGTTTCTGTGACAGAGTGAGGCGTAACTTGAGCATCTGGGCTTTAAGTTAACAAATATATGAAATGGGAGCCCCACAGATATCATGTGGCCCAGTTGACAATGCTGTGGCAGAAGGGCTTTTGGGGTCCTCTCAGACTGCAGGACCTGCTAGCGGCCCACTATAGCTACGTCCCTGTTCTCTGGTTACAAATCATCTCCCCCATCTCTCCCTGCTCTCTCTTATCTCTCATTGCTCCAAGCTGCCATCAGTCAGTCCATCCATAGTAAGTCAGGCACGTTTGTTTACTTAACTATATGAAAAGTTTTCACTCTTTAGAGCTCTATAGCCTTGTACACTACACTTTACAGACCACCAGTAGTCATGTCACTGTGTCAGGATTAGTTAAGGACAGCAGAGGTGATATGCCAACCACTGCTATAGACCGAACCACAAATTGACCAGGAAGTGTTAGTCTAAAGCTGGCCATGGCTCTGTAAGAATGCATGGTGAGAAAACCCCTTTAAGCCATGCAGAATTTCTATACAGTTTAAAACAGACGAATCTAAAATAATTCCCACATGTGTTACTCAATTTATGAAACACACTTTCTTTTGTCACATCTGATTATTTCTACATGTAGACCAGTCTTAGGGTATGTTTCACAACGGACTAATTTTCCGCGTCAATTTAACGCGCGTAATTCTCAGGGTATTGCGCTTAATATGCGGCGAGATGCGCGCCGCAATTACGATAATCAATAGCTCTTATAGAGAACTATGGATTACGCCTCGTCCCCCCGCACGTACAATACGATCATATTGTACGCGTGGGGATATGTCAATTATGACATGTCAATTATTTGCGGCGATTACGCACCGTGAGTAATGCATGTCAATGGGGCCGACGGGCTACCAGCCCCCCCCCCCCCCCGTGCTTTGGGAATACGCGCGACTCCCAAAACACCTAGCGTATTGCGTCGCGTACAGTACGCGCCGCAATTACGCCGTGTGAACATACCCTTACAGTACAGTGCTCTCCTCAACATACAATATAAATTGGTTCTGGGATGTTGAAACCATAACTCTATGGAAAAACTGGTGATTGGTTCCAAAGCCCCAAAATGTCACTCAACATAATGCAAAATGAAGATTAAGGAAAACTAGGACATGTAAAGAGCAGAAAAGAACATGTAGTACTATACAGTACTGTACTGAAGAGGGGTGCTACTAGACCACCAATCACTGCATGCACTTTACTAATTCAGAGGTAAAATGTTTAGAATAATTGGTTGGATCTTTCATTAATCACATGTGCCACAGATTACCAGTGTCTGTGACATTGTATATTGAGTGTGGTTTAGAGCAACAATATCATAGGAAAGAGCATTGTATATTGACCACTGTAATTTGAGAGACTGTTGTACTAGTAACTCATAGAGACTGTTGTACTAATAACTAAAGATTCATTGTTAATCTTGGTTGATTGGATGAGAAGGATTACCTGACCAGCCCCCACACATCTATTTAATACCCATACATGTAACAATTTATGCTGTGCTACCAGCAACCTTGCAGCAAAACATATGGGGGGCGCGGGTTACCTTGCAAATCCCAATTGCACAGCACAAACTACTGCATGGACATGAACCTTCAGAATAGAAAGGTACTACCATTCAGGTGATTTCTCTCAGCCAAATAGAGAACATTGCTTTATCTACAGCATATATTTTCTTAGGGTGATTTCACACTGTGCATTTTCTGGTGCAGCTTTTTTTTGGAAATGCACAGCAATTAATACTGTGAATTTCTGCCAAAAAATGCATCAAAAACGCACTATGTCAGAGCCGTCTTAACAGAATTATGGGCCCCTGGGCAGAGCACTGCAATGGGCCCTGCCAAATACATGACTTCACACTTCGCCATGACTCAAACCCCCAAGCATACCCATATTACCACGCCACTTATGTCTGGACACCAGCAGCCGGGAGCCTACAAGAATATTTGGCAGGGCAGGGAGCTTTTAGCTCCCTTCTCCACCATGGTTCTTAACTGTTTGCACATCTTAAACACACACAAAAAGTTAAATAAGCAAAGCCAACCAAGGGATCCAGGGTATGTTTCTTGTATTCCTGGGACATACATAGACCACCTGGGGCCCCCATACTTGTAGGGCCCCCGGGCAACTGCCTAGTGTGCCCAATGGCAAAGATGGCCCTGCACTATGTGAAAGCACCCTAACAGTTTCTTGAAAAGGAGTTTCTGCAAAGTTATTAATTGGGTGCCACCAATGAACCTATTGGTTATTATTAGTGATAGATATCTTTACATTAGCATTATTCAAAATGGAAGCTAACTCATTCTCTGGCTAAAACTAGTTTTAGACATATTCAACATTCAATATCAGCAAATATAATATCAATACTTTCATTACTGTACATCACCAAGAATATTGGGGATAAACCTCCTAAAGGACTGTTCCCATTTTAGGCATTTATGGCATATCCACAGGATGTCTGACAGGTTCAGGTCACCAATGAGAAAAGAGGCCTGATGACCCGATTCACTAAATTCCAAATTTCCGCCTGCTTATACACTTCAGTAGAGAAGTGGCTATGCTTGTGTGCAGCCTTTCTTTTGAAGCCAAGCAAGCTGAGATTAGAGGTTGTCTTGCTTAAACCAAAATATAATTTAGTGTTATAATTGAAATTTAGAGCTCAAGTGAAGACTCTGTCTCCCTGATTGAACAAAGGAGTAGGGGTGTTTTTTGCGACATGCTTCCTACATTATCTTGCAGAATTTATATGGGTAGATCAGTTTGGCAAAGACTCGTTTAATACTCTGTTTCTGAATATTGCAGATCAGTTTCCTGTTTGTGTGAAATGAAATGTATGTCCTATGGAGTATAATCTTCATAAATGACAGTCTAGAACATACTATATATTCATTACAAGGGTATTCCCAACATGCACATTGAAGGCATATCGATAGGATATGCCATCAATACGTGAAAGGTGCGGGATCTACCTCGGGGACTTGCACCTACCTTCAGAACGGACCCTGAAACCACTCAGTTTTGAAAGGAACAGTGGTCGGCACCCTCTTATTGATTTTAATGGAAGTTCCATGTACATTCAAGCACAGGGCCATTACTAGGCTAAATTTCCCTCAGGGCGAGATGAAGAAATTTCGCCCGCCCCCCCTCCCCTCCCGTAACATATGGCGCCACATTGCATCACCATAAACCAAAGCCAAAATATACAAAAAGCTTTACCACAATGTGCTACATATAAAACTACTAAATAATCGTCATACAGTTACCAAATAACACCGCTACACCAACCAGAATCCTAAGACCACTCAGACCACATATCACCAGCACACAGTGACCAAATAATACTGTCACATCATGAACACATATCACCACCATATAGTGACTGAATAATACAAACTGACCATTACTGAACACATACCATTATACTACAACCAATATTACCAGCATACAGTGATGAATACCAGCTGTACACAGACTCTCAAGACATATAAATGATTACAGTAAAGTAATATCTAGTGACTCACAGGAGACATCTCTGAAGAGTTGTTCTCTTTCTCTTCTTCTTCTTCTCCATCTGTCCCAGACACCATGACGACTACTCCCGACTCTTCACTGTTAAAATTTACAAAACAAATATCTTAAGACTCCTCAATTTATCAGCACTCTCTTACCAATTCCTATCTCTATACAAAACTCCCATCTATAGCACCCATAGGCCATGTAATATGCCCCTGTAGCCACGTAGTAGCCCCCTATAGCCAGGTAGTAGCCCCCTGTAGCCAATGATGCCCCCATAGCCAGTGATCCCTCTGTAGCTAGGTGATGCCCCCCGGTAGGCAGGTGATGCCCCTGTGGCCAGTAGATGCCCCTGTGGCCAGTAGATGCCCCCTTGTTGCCACTGAGGCCCCCTTGTAGCCAAGTGATGCCCTTGTAGCCAGTGATACCCACTGTAGCCAGTGATACCCTCCTGTAGCCAGTGATGCCCCCCTGTAGCCAGTTATGTCCCCCTTGTAGCCAGTGATGCCCCTGTAGCCAGTGATGCCCCCCTTGTAGCCAGTGAGGCCACCTGTAGCCAGTGATGCCCCCCCTGTAGCCAGTAGATGCCCCTGTAGCCAGTGATGCCCCCTTGTAGCCAGTAGATGCCCCCTGTAGCCAGTGATGCCCCCTTGTAGCCAGTGATGACCCTGTAGCCAGTGATGCCCCCCTGTAGCCAGTGATGCCCCCCTTGTAGCTAGTGATCCCCCTGTAAGTAATTATAAAATAAAAAAAAAAGTACTCACCTCGGCCCTTGCATCCCGGACCGGAGCTGTTGAGCGGTGTAAGTGGCGTGATGTCATCATGCTGCTTACATTGTCACGCAGCTCCCATGGATCTCCTCGGCAGCAGAGCTCTGCTGCCAAGGGGACCCAGAGTCGCAGGGGGGGCGGTGAAAGCCGCGCGCCCCCTGCGACGCTGATACAGGGGAGGAGTCAGGACAGGAACGATCCGTCCTGCCTCCTCCCTGTACCAGCAGCTGCTGGCTCTGAGCGACTGTTATAAAGCCGCAGAGTCAGGGGCGATCCTCCGGGTGGGCGAGGCAGACAGCACCGCCCCTCGGGTGAGCGGAGCCTCGGGGCCCCGGGCGATCGCCCACCTCGCCCGCCCCTAGGAACGGCCCTGTTCAAGCATCACAACTGTACAGGACTGGGACAAGGTATTCTGGTGTCCTAGGTATATAAGGCATATAGCGCCCCTCCCTATGGAAAATTCAGTCCACTCCATACCTCCTTGAGCTCCCTTTTCTGCCTGGGATGAAGTGGCACCCCTACCTTCGCCTGCCCATCGTCCTGCCATTCAACTGTATATATACATAGAAAAATAACAGTGTCACTCTGCAGCCCTAACAGCACAACACAAGGCTTCTGATCTGTCTGCATTTGGTAACTCTAGAAAGAATTAAAGTTTTCTAGTAAACTCCTGTCTTGGCAAACATCTGTAAACAAGCAGGAGTGTCACAGTCCGTGCCGCGTTCCTGTCCTTCGCGGCGGCCTCTGCTGTCGCTGTGTGCGTTCCTGGCGCTGCTGCTTGCCTGCCTGCAGTTGCTGTGCGGCTTTTCCCATGCTGGCCATGCTGCTCCTCCATCTTGGCTGCTGCCCTAACTCCTTGTTGCTCTATGGAGGGCGGCGGCCACATCTTTCACTCATTTATTCCCACAGGGTGCAGTGGGTTTGGGCTTCCTCTACCAATCCCCTTCCACCTGTATGGTTATAAGCCTGCTCCTCCTTACACTCACTGTCTGATCCTTGTTGTTGCATGTTGTGTTGTTAGTGGCTCATGTTGTGCTGTTGTTGCTGTGTGGTTTCTTATCTTGTTTGTTAGCTGTCCGGTGTGCACACGCTGTCTTGTTTGTGTGCTTATGTTATTCTCTATAGTTGGTAAGGCTCTATGTTGGTCTCCTTGTGTCTTTGTCTGAGTTTTCTTGCCCTGGTCGTGCCATGGTTCCTTGCCTGAGTTTAGCTTTAGTCTCTGCTTTGTTTCTTGGTGTTTCCAGTCTATGTATTGTTCCTTTGCCTTACGTTTAATCCTCCTGGTTGGCATCCGTTTTGTCCTGTCTTTGTCTGTTTGTACCTGCACATATCTGTACCTAGTCTGCTTTATCTTTGTTCCTATTCCTGTTTGTGCCTAGCTTTGGCACTTTTGGCATGTCTGGTCAGCTGCCACTGCTGGGGACTGCTCTGAGGTCGCATCTGGCGGCT
This sequence comes from Phyllomedusa bahiana, assembly GCA_025379985.1. NCBI lineage: Eukaryota > Metazoa > Chordata > Amphibia > Anura > Hylidae > Phyllomedusa > Phyllomedusa bahiana. The sequence continues at coordinate 58,434 of JAODAL010007737.1, read as the reverse complement.
GTTGGGGAAAGCCATCCTTACCATCAAAGGCTCTGTGAAGATGTCTGACGGCCGCTTAGTCACGCCCCCCTCGGAGCAAGCCTGGTAGTGGTCCAGTGGGTCCACTACCCGCTTTACCCGCTCATTCGTTACAAGGAGAAAAACTGCACTAACTTTGAAATGAAGCAAAATCAGAACAGAAATTTATTATTTACATTTGCTTACATGTTCAAAGTTAATGAGACAGCAATGACCTTTGACTTTTGAATTAAATATATCTACTGCTCCTGCCTAGGATATGACATTCAAAGGCTTGCTTGTCTTATTGCCGCTGCTTGGCCAGGAGCCAGATAAAAGTAGAACCTCTTAATTTAAAGGATTTACTGTTTCTTTTTCACTTTCTCTACAGGTTGGAAATATATTGTAAAACAAAGAACAGTCTTCTCTTCGCTATTATACATATTTACAGTATATGCAATATGATACGAGGAATAAAACAAGGAACGCATAAGCTCTATAACCCTATATTATATAAAACAGGATTATGTGGCATATTGTATATACAATAATTAGTGTTATTTGCATACAATATTAAACATTCTTGTGTACAACTGATATTATCAGTCTAAGAAAGAAGCCATGACATCTAATTGCTACATTATTTGTTACTACAGTGTAATATAGTCTGTTCATTTTCATGTTTTTATGGACATGTCATAGACACACAGTGGACATCTATAACTGTAATAAGCCATAGATCTGTTTGTTCTTCACATGACCCCAAATAATTTTTATCTCCTTGAAGTTTTCCTCAGTAGGGGTACATCCACATGGCATATGTAAAATGCCCGTTGGATTGTTGGATTCTGTTTATCGTCTGTCAAAGGTTTTGGAGAACGGTTCTGTCCGGTCTTTTTCAGGAAGGCCGTTCGGCTGAAAATCAGTTCACTGTAGTCTGTTGAATGAATTTTCTTTTACAGTCTATGGGGAGGGTTTCTTGTCGGTTTTCAGACAGTTTCCAAACTGCTGCAAAACTCGTACCTGTAAATAATCCCAACAAGAATAAACCAATGCTGTGTCTGGATGAGTGCTGCACTCCTAAAAGGTCTGGGGCAAGCAATAGGATTTTGAATCTACATGTGGAATAATTAATAACAACAAAATAATTATTGATAAACTATGTTATAATGTTTTCATCATATCTTTTATCATACAATAAACAAACTTTACTTTCAGAAACAATAATATATGTTTTAATTACAACACAAACTGTTCATCATTAACAAAAAACAGAAAGTCCCTCCAATGTAAACATACATGATGCAATAAATAACTATACAAAGTATCAAATACGAACCACCATTTATGTATTAGGCTACATTGACATGGCACTGGTTTACAGTCGGATTTTATGCAGATTCAGTATTTAGATTCCGCAAAAAAAAATCCAACTGTAGTTCATCCTCACAAACCTCAACAGAAAATCCAAACTGTAGTCTACACAGCTCAAATTTTCTGAGGTCGGATTTCGAAACCAAAGGTGTGGAAAAAAACTTAAAACATACTATAATCTGCCAGAGAATGGCAGATTATAGTACTGTTCAATTGAATGGGGTACCTGAAATCTGAAAACCCCCGTAAAAAAATGACAAAAAAACAATAGAAAAAACAAAAGCCGAGCTTTAGTGAAACTACAACGTCTATCATGATGGGAGTTGTGCAGCTTCACAAAAGCTGGAAAGCCACAGGTTGGAGATTACTGGCTGTACCAGTAAAGCTGTACCTGTAGTGATTAGATGGTAGTAGGATGTCATCAAAGTTGATGGCAATTACACACAACAGCTTTGTGCAAGGGCTTGATACAGAGATTATAAAACAGGCCTGCTTGAAGAGGTTGTAAAGAGGGAAAGCCCCTTTAAAGAATATATACTTAAAGACTATAATAATGTGATTCTTTTGTCAGTTCTATGCTGGAGCTTATTAATAATCCATAAATAATAAGAAGAATAGTAATATACTGAAAAATAACACTATATAATTATAGAAGTCTTGCCTTATTCCCGCTTACCTTAAGTGAGGACATTTGTTAGGCCCTGAGATGACAATCAGGGCACAAAGGCCCCATACAGCCCATGTGACAAACAGGAGAGACAAGAACGCCAAACCGCGGATCTCCACAAAGCAAAGTAAAAGAAAGCTAAATTAAAAGAAAGATTTGCCGAACAACCCCCATTTACCTCTCTCTGTCTCTTCTCTGTATTCACAGCCAAGAAAGACAGTGGTTTTAACCAGCTTAGAACTAACTGATGTCACTGGCTTCTATGATGTCATCAATGCTCCAGCCATTGTGACATCATCATAAATGTTTGGGCTTGCATCATAAATCTTACTGGTCCTTAGAGATGAATATCCTTTAATATTTATTTCTACTTCTACACAATTTGAATATTCTATAAGACTATATGAAGCACATTGCAGTGTAATAGTTGTTATTTTATCCTTATATTTCCAGGGTATATTACACCAGCAGAATTATATTGAGAGGATTTGACAGGAGTGAACACCATATAATTACTAAGGGCTCAGAGTCACCCAGTAATAACATAAATATAACGTATAAACCCTTTATCTTGATCAATATAAATACATGTACAGGGAACAGGGGATCATCTCTATGGGGTTTACAGTTTGTATGCAATTATTCATTAAATTATGCTTAGTTTTAAATAAAACATTTTTTAAAAAACCTGATAGATGTATAGATTTACCCAAGTTTTACCCTTTACTCTCGGCCCCTCTGAGTGAATTGTCTTTTTATTTATACTCTGATAGTCACAGACATCATTTACTAAAATGTAGTGATACACAATGTAGTTAACACACAATGGATATTAGCCTCACAGGTTCTGTGTCCCTACCTGGTCAGAAGCAATGGTTATTTTCCTGGCTGTCAGATTGTAAAAGGTGATGCTAGCAAGGGACCTGAAAATCCTTGTACTCATGTAGGTGCCTGTGTTGTAGCACTAAAGCTCTATGCCACATTGCTGGTTTAAAGGGGTTTTGCCACAAAGTGATTTCCTTACTTCTTATCTGCTCAGCAGAGAATATAAACAAAGCATGCTGAATCATGAACGGCTGCAGGGGTGAGAGGGAGGGGGTGAGCAGAGAGCGAGGAAGAAGGGAGCGTCTGCAATGTTTACTCAAAAAATTACATTACAACCAGTGGATTTCTCTATACAAAAGACACAGACTCATTCACTGCTTTTTCTCCCCAGCCCCTTGCAAGCTCCTTCATGTCCCCTGTCATCACATAAGAAGTGCAAACACTCAAGCACGGCCAGATCAACTCCTGTCAGTGTCCTGGTCGTGTCTAATGTAAACTTTCAGGAAACTAAGGGGGACCGAGCAATGCTGTAGCTCTCACAGGCTTCACTTTTTGTAATCACATATACTTAGAAAAGTGATTAAAAACCCATTTTGAAGGATCCCACGTCAACATTACATTGTGGCAAAACTCCTTTAAGGAAACAAGAGGGAATGTGTATAGGACATTGTTTTGATGCCAGAGGGGAGAATAGGTTGAAAATTATAAGCTGCATAGAGGACTTGTCATTGACCTCTGAGATTTGAAGGCATTATGAGACTATAGGCTAGATGCTGGAAAAAGTGACAGTGTTCCTTTGGTCAAGTACATTTAATGCCCACAAGTTGAGACATAGACCTAGAGGATCTGTGCTAGAGCTGTACTGTGTGGAGAGGCAGAGAGCGCAGGTTGGGAGACAGAGTCGTAAAGAATGTTTGCGCCAAATGGGACATCAGAACTGAGGGAAGCAAGCTTTGCGGACAGTCCTAAGAAGAACCACAGTGGAGGTGGCATGGATTGTATGAGACTAGAGAAAGATTGGTGACCTTTACACCGGCCCAGGGCCAACATTTTCTCTTTGACCAATAAGACTTTAGTTACACTACTAGCTATATGTGTGTTTTTTAAATTGGCAATCCTCTGCACGTTATTATTACAAATCGTGAAAACACTTGTTACGTGATTTTGTATATGGATTGTGAAGGGCTTAATACATTGTGAAGATTCCGCCATTGTTCCGTATGCTAGTTCCAGTCGTTTCTACCCAGGCTCTAGTAATAGGCCACAGTCTTCACCATGTAAGTAACTTCTTACCATTTGTAGTGTGTGTTGATGCTGTGCCATACAGAAGCATTGTGGCACAAGGGCCAGATCTTCATTTCTGTGTGAAATGGCTCCAGATCCTTCTGTTATTTTGGCAGAGGTTTTCTGTTGATATGTATGTAGGGACGTTGCTGTTATGATGTACAGTGAAATAAAATCCAGAAAATCACATTGTATAAATTATAGAAATTTATTTGCATTTTGCAGTGAGAAATAAGTATTTGAACCCCTACCAACTATTAACAGTTCTGGCTTCTACAGACCAGTTAGACGCTCCTAATCAACTCGTTATCTGCATTAAAGACAGCTGTCTTAAATAGTCACCTTTATAAAAGACTCCTGTCCACAGACTCAATCAGTAAGACTCTAACCTCTACAACACAACATGGGCAAGACCAAAGAGTTTTCTAAGGATGTCAGGAACAAGATCATAGATCTGCACAAAGCTGAAATGGGCCACAAAATTATGAGTAAGACGCTGGGTGAGAAGGAGACAACTGTTGGTGCAATAGTAAGAAAATGGAAGAAATGCAAAATGACTGTCAATCATCATCAATCTGGGGCACCTTGCAAAATCTCTCCTTGTGGGGTATCCTTGATCATGATCATAAGGGAGTGATAAAACAGCAGTCTTGCAACACCCTTCTGCATTGTTTATACAATGCAGAAGTGTGTAATGACAATTGTGCCCTATGGGCAAATACCCTAAATATATGGTGTGTGTGTGTGTGTGTTATATTTTATTTTTAAAAAATATATATATTATATATAAAGTGTGTGTATATATATATATATGTGTGTATTTATTTGTGTCTGTATATATAATAAATATTATGTGTAATAATATATGTGTATAAAAACACTCACCGGCCACTTTATTAGGGACCCCCCGTCCAATGTCGTTAACACTTAATTTCTAATCAGCCCAAACACATGGCGGCAAATCGTGCATTTAGGCATGTAGACATGGGCAAGACAACTCCCGCAGTTCAACCGGCACGTAAGGGGAAGAAAGGGGGATTTGAGTGTTTGAACGTGGGATGGTTGTGGTCCCGAAGGGTGGTTAGTATTTCAGAAACTGTGATCTCCGGATTTTCTGCCCAACCCTTCTAGGGGTTTACAGAGAATGGTCCGAAAAAGAAAAAAAAATCCAGGAGCGGCAGTCTGTGGGGGGAAATCCCTTGTTTGCCAGAGGTAAAAGGGAAGGGCGTGGTTCGAGCTGATGAAAGGCAACAGGACCAAATCCCCCCCTTACAACCAAGGGGGGAGAAAGCATCTCTGAAGCACAGAGGCGAACTTTGAGGCGAGGCTCAGCAGCAGAAGCCCAACACCGGGTCCCAATCCTTTCGCTAAAAACAGGAAACTAAAAAACCCAATTTCCCCAAGCTCATCAAATTGGGTAAAAAGTTTGGAAAAAAAACGTTCCTGGTCTGAGAGTCTCGATTTCTGTCGACATTCGATGTAGGGTAAAATTTTTGGGTCAACAACATGAAACAGGACCACCCTCCTTGTACAAGGGTTTCAGGCGGTGGGGGTGGGTCATGGTGGGGGGAATATTTTTTTGGGCACTCTTGGGCCCCTTTGGTCCCAAAGGGGGGCATGTTGCAAAACCTTTGGAATCAAATCCCACAAAAAAATGAGGAGTTTAAAGGAAAAAAGGGGGGTCCAACCTTTTTAGCAGGGTGTACCAAAATAAAGTGGCCCAGGAGTGTATGTGTTGTGTATATATATATGTATATATATATATATGTATATATAATAGTATATACAGGCATCCCCTATTTTCATCGTTCCGATTTACATAGTCCCCCTAGTTAAAAACGGAGATTTTATGGGGCGGGGTGAATCAACACTGAGCCGCCCCATGATAACCAGGTGCCAGACCCCACAGCAGCAAATGAAATACAGAACTATAGGTGAAATCTTCTAAAAAAGGGCACAGACAGCTAAACAAAGGTAAAAACTGTTCCCTGCACTATCCAAGCTAAAAAAAGAGGAAATACATTTAATAAATACACCTGTTCCGACTTACATACTTTTAAACTTAAGAAAAAACCTACACCCCAAATCCCGATGTAACCGGGGACTCCCTGTTACATATAATATATGTATATATTATATATTATTATAAAATATATATATATTTATATATATATAATTTTATAATATATATTTATATATATAATGTTGTAAAACACTCCCCGGGCCCATTTTATTAGGGACACATGCTAGTAAGGGTTGGACCCCCTTTTGCCTTTCAGAACTGCCTCAATTCTTCGTGGAAAATTCCCCAACAAGGTGTGCAACATCTCAATTGGTCCCAAAGGGGCCCCAAAAGAGTCCCAAAAAAATATTCCCACACCAGACACCACCACCCCCCTAACCGTTGATACAAGGCAGGTGGGATCCTGCTTTCATTTTGTTGGCCCAAAATTTTGGGACCCCCCCATCCGAAAATGTCGCAGCAGAAATAGATCATAAACCCCGGGGCAACGTTTTTCCCCAATTTCTACTGTCCAATTTCAGAGCTTGGGAAATTTGGAGCCTAGTTTTTTTCTTAGCTGAAAGGGGGCCCCGGTGGTCTTCTGTGCTGTAGCCACTCCCCCAAAGTTCGCCGTACTGTGCGTTCGAGATGTCTTCTCCCCTACCTTGGTTTTAAGGGTGGGTATTTGAGTCACTGTTTTCCCTTTTTATCAGCTCAACCAGTTGCCCTTTTTCCTTGCCTCGGCATCAAAAGGCATTTCCCCCCCCGGACTGCCCCTCACTGGGTGTTTTTTCTTTTTCGGACCCTTTTTCTGTAAAACCCTAGGATGGTTGTGCGTGAAAAACCCGGAGTCACGTTTCTGAAATACTCAGACCGCCCTTCTGGCACCAACAACCATGGCCACGTTCAAAAGGCACTCAAATCACCTTTCTTCCCCTTACGGGATGCTCGGTTTGAACTGCAGGAGATTGTCTTGACCATTGTCTACATGCTAAATGCACTGAGTTGCTGCAATGTGATTGGCTGATTAGAAATTTAAGTGTTAACGAGCCTTTTGGACAGGTGTACCTAATAAAGTGGCCCGTGAGTTGTATATATTATATATACATATATATATATGTGTTTTGTGTGTATATATATGTATGTATATATATATGTATATATTATATATATATTTTATATATATTGTGTGTGTATATATATATGTATATATATGTGTGTATATATATATATATATACATATATGTGTATATATATATATATATGTATATAAAAAATACTTATATTTTAAAGTCCGATATATTTAAATATAACATAATTTATCCCGTACGCTGAACACCATAGAAGAAAAAAAATTCCAGCCGCCAAAATTTGAAGTGATCAAAAAGTCTCATCTATCCCAAAATGATACCAATAAAAAGTGCACTTCAGCCTGCAAAAAATGCCCCCTCACTCAGGTCCATGGGTGGAAGAACTAAAAGGTTATTGGTAGCAGAAAATGGCGTGCGAAAATGTAAAATATAGAAAATGTTTGGAATTTTTTTTTATGGTACTAAAACATAATGAAAACCCTTCACATTTGGTATTGCCAGCAGCGTATCAACCTATAGAATATGGAGAACACATCATTTATACCCAAAAGTGAATGTCGTGAAAAGAAAACCTGCAAACATGGTGCAAGGATGTATTTTTTCATATTTCCCCCCACTTTTTTTGCAGTATATTCTATGGTTCGCTGAACGACCGCATTAAAAAGTCCTTGTCCTGCAAAATAAAAGCCCCTCATATGTCTAGGTAGCTGGAAAAATAAATAAGTTATAGCTCTTGGCAGGGGAGGAGGGTAAAACCTAGCGCCATATTATTATGACCTGCTGCCTATAGGGGGTTAACACTCGTTTCTTTGAAGCAAAAAATGTAAAAACTACAATTCCCGGCATGCACGGACGTCCGACATCATGTGACACACCACGTGACTCCGTTCGCGTCGTGGAAGAGAACGCAGGTGGGCGGGGCAAACTAGAATTCCTGATTGCTGATTGGTTGGCTGAAGCGCGTCTTGCTATTGGTCCACTTCTACCCCAATTGTCTATTCGATTCGTCTTCCTGTTCGCTTCCGGTTGCTGGTCATGAGCAGAAGCAGAAGTGACAGGAGGAAGTGAATGAAGAGTCACATGATTGCAGGCAGGGAGTAATCGTGGAGGGAGCGGGGCGGCAGCAGCTCTCCGGTGCAGGGGTGATCAGATGATATTGGGACGGAGCTTGTGTGTACGGGTAGGGCAGGCAGCGTGTGCTGGGGCTGTTACATGCAGTAGTATGGGAGCTGTTACATTGCTGTAGAGGATACACATAGGTTATCATCTTATGCTCTTCCATTGCTGCACAGGACAGATATAGGAGGCCGTAGGGGTTGTGTGCAGCCAGAAGGAGCTCCGACGGACAGAAGCCCTTCACCATAGTCGCTGCTTAAGGAAACGTGCATTGGAAGCTACAAGAACCTGACAGGTAACTTATGTCGTGCATAGCTGTGGGGCGAAATGTCTTGATCTGATACTGGGTCCTAAATTCACAGCACCCGAAAGTTACAGAACCAGTAATCTCATCAAGACCCACAACCAAGTCGTATCGGCAACACTGCCGTACCTGGCATCAAAAGCCATAACCACCACTCATTGTGACATCAAAACTGCTGGGCGCCGCTTATCATATACACATAACGAGACCTACAGGCGCCGCTCATCTCATACACACATCAACACCTACAGACACCGCTCATCTCATACACACATCAACACCTACAGACGCCGCTCATCATATACACACATCAACACCTACAGACGCCGCTCATCTCATACACACATCCAGACCTACAGACACCGCTCATCTCATACACACATCAACACCTACAGACGCCGCTCATCTCATACACCTCAACCCCTCAGACGCCGCTATCTCTACACACATAAGCCTACAGACACGCTCATCATATACCATACGAGACCTACAGACACCGCTCATCTCATACACACATCAACACCTACAGACACCGCTCTTTCCAAATACACGCATCAGACCTACAGACACTGGCTATTCATACACACTTAAACACCTACAGACGCTGCTCATCATATCACGATCAACACTAAGACACCGCTATCTCATACACGCACCAGCCCTACAGACATGCTATCTCATACACCACATCCAGACCTAAAGACACCGCATCTCTCATACACACATCAACACCTACAGCACCGCCATCTAATACAGCCATCCAACCTGACAGACACTGCTCATCTCATACACACATCCAGACCTACGGACGCCGCTCATCTCATACACACATCCAGACCTACGGACGCCGCTCATCTCATACACACATCAACACCTACAGACACCGCTCATCATATACACACATCAACACCTACAGACACCGCTCATCATATACACACATCAACACCTACAGACACCGCTCATCATATACACACATCAACACCTACAGACACCGCTCATCATATACACACATCAACACCTACAGACACCGCTCATCTCATACACACATCAACACCTACAGACACCGCTCATCTCATACACACATCAACACCTACAGACGCCGCTCATCTCATACACACATCAAGACCTACAGGCGCCGCTCATCTCATAACACCTACAGGCGCCGCTCATCTCATACACACATCAACACCTACAGACGCCGCTCATCTCATACACACATCAACACCTACAGACACCGCTCATCATATACACACATCAACACCTACAGAACCCGCGAATCTCAAACACACATCAACACTACAGGACGACCGTCTCTCATTCACACATCAAGACTCACAGGCGTCGCTCATCTCATATCCTACCTACAGGCGTCCGCTCATTCTCATACAAAACATCAAAACCTACACAGACGCCCCCGCTACTTATCATTACACACATCAAGACCTACAGGCGCCGCTCATTCATAAACAACTACAGGCGCACGTCATATCATACATACATCAAACACCTACAAGGGACACAACGGCTTCATCTCATACACACTCAACACCTACAGACACCGCTCATCTTCATACACGCATCCAGAACCTACGGCGCCGCTCATCTCATAACACCTACAGGCGCCGCTCATCTCATACAACACATCAACACATACAGGACATCCGCTCATCTCATACAACATAAACAACTACAGACAAACCGCCTATCTCATACACGCATCAGGACCCTACAGACACCGCTCATTCTATACAGCATCCAGACATTCAGATCACTGCTATTCATCATCAAGCATCCAGACCTTACAGGGAAACTGCTCATCTATACACACATTCGAGATACCTACAGACCTGCTCATTCATACACACATCAGACTACAGACACTCTCCATCTCATACACGCATCCGACTACAGAGGGACACTGCTCATCTCTCTACACAACATCAAGACCCTACGGGACACTGCTCATCTTCATCACCACACATTCAACCACCTACAGACGCTTGATCATATAATACACACAAGCCTGACCTACAGACACCGCTCATTCATATACACACCATCATACAACTAAGACACGCTCATCTCATACAGCATCAAGGACCTACAGGACACGCTTCATCTCATACACAACATAACACCTACAGACGCGCACTCTTCTTCATACACACATCAACACTACAGGAGCCGATCTTCCCCGCTCATCTCATAACACATCAAGACTACAGGCGACGTTCATCTCATTACACCTACAGACGCATCGACTCATTCATTACACCACATCAAGACCTACAGGCGACGTCGTTCCGCTCTTCTCAATAAAACCTAATGTCGGCCGCACTCATTCATACACACATCATGATCCTACAGCGCCCCGCTCATCTCATACAAACATCAACTAAATACAGGAAACCGCTCACTCTCATACACACATTCAACACCTACAGTCACCGCCCGGCTCATCTCTTATCACACATCAAACAACTACTGGAAACCGGCTCATCTCATACACACATCTACTACAACTACAGGCGTACCCGATGCATCCTCATAAACGGCTATCTAATCACCTACAGGCGCCGCTAATCTCATTCACGCCCCATTATATCAACCTACAGGAGTCCCGCTCATCCTCATACACGCATCAACACCTATCAGGGGACGTCTCTTCAATAGCAAGCATCAACACCTACAGGCGATCCGTACATCTCATATCACGCATCCAGACCTACAGGCGACGCTCATCCACATACACGCATCCAGAACCTACAGGCGCCACCCGTCATCACATCCAAGTCATCAAACATCCTATACAGGAGACGCTCATACATACCGCATCAACACCTACAGGCGACGCTCTTCTCATAACAACACATCAAACACCTACAGGGCCGTCATAACATACACACGACTCAAACACAACAGGCGCGCTCATCACATACACCGGCATATAAGCAACCTCAGGCGCCAGCTTCATCTCATACACGCATCAAGACCTACATGACGCCCCGCTATCTCATAAACGCATCAAGCCTACAGAGAACCCGCTCACTTCTATACACGCATCAAGACCTACAGCGACCTCCGCTCATCTCATACACGCATCTCAAAGACCTAAGGCGCCGCTCATTCTATACACGCATCAAGAGCCTACAGGCGCCGATCTCTCATAACGCATCAAGAACCAACAAGGCGCGCTCATCTCATACACGCATCAAGGTCCTAAAGGCGCCGCTCATCTCATACACGCATCAACACCTACAGGCGCCGCTCATCTCATACACGCATCAACACCTACAGGCGCCGCTCATCTCATACACGCATCAACACCTACAGGCGCCGCTCATCTCATACACGCATCAACACCTACAGGCGCCGCTCATCTCATACACGCATCAACACACTAAAAGGCGCCCGCCATCTCATACACGCAGATCAACACCTACAGGGCACGCGCCGCTCCCGCTCAATCACATACACGCACTCACACCTACAGGCGCGCTCATCTCATACACGCTATCAACACATACAGGCGACTCGCCCGGCAGACGCTAATATCATACACGCTTCAACACTACAGGCGCCCGCTCATTCTCATACACGCATCACAGCATCACAGGCGCCGCTCCTCTCATACACGCAACAACACCTACAGGCGCCGCTCCTCTCCCACACGCACCCACACCTCCAGGCGCCGCTCATCTCCATTACCCGCATCAACACCTACAGAGCGCGCGACCTCATCTCCATACACGCAATCAACACCTCAGGCGCCGCTCGATCTCATACACGCATCAACACTCCAGGCGCGCTTCATTCTCATACACGCTCAACACCTACAAAGGCGCCGCTCATCAGCACAAGCACGGCAGGCGCCCACGCTAGTATCGCACTAGAAACCGGCAAGGCGCCGCTCATCCGTCTCCCGCCCACGCACCGGCACCTGCAGGCGCCGCTCGTCTCGCACACGCACCGGCACCTGACTGGCGCGGCTCTCAACTTCAATCTGTGCACGATGAAGACCTACGGCTGCAGCTTTCCACTCTGTGCAATCAAGGGCACCACTTCTGTCCTGGGCACATAAAAACGCATTGCACAGCTAGTTTCGTATGCCATCACACTAATGGCAACCAGTTTTCTCTCTTACGTTCATGCCTACTGGAATACAAAAAAAAATTTCTATTTTTTATCCTTATGCCCATCACAGCCAGCGGACACCGCTTATCCCCTTTTGGTAAACTCTACTGGGCCCGCAAGGCAAACGCTGTCCTCCATCTTATAATCGAACACTAGTACCTACGTAGTGCCCGCTGTATCTCTTTTTTTTTACCATATACAGTTATTTCTACTTACACACTAAAATTCTAAAACCTGGTCAGGTCCAATTGAGGAATATGTTCACACCTACGGATCTCTTTCTAGAATTACGTTGCAGATATGTCTGCCAATAAAAATCTTTTGTGTAGATGTGAATACAGTTATTGCTGCATCATACACACAGAATTTTACTGACCACATTTTTTTTTTATTATACTGGGACCCCATGAGCTGATGTATGGACAATTTCTTTAAGACAAACCACATAACTTCTCCCTTCATCTCCATAACCCGTACAAAGCTGTCTGGTGTCTGAGAGGGAAGCTTTGGTTTCACTAGGAGTTGTCATACATGGTGTTCATGCTTAAGGAATTGTTTAAACATCAACGAGGGGCTATGAGAAACTCTTTCACACAGACAATTGCTATTATAATGTTAGTTTTAAAATCTGAGCTGGAAGGTCAGGTCCACACATTGCAGCAGCTCTATGCAGACCAAACCATTGGCCAGATCAGATTGCTGGTGATATTGGAGTTTTTCTAGCAGAGTTTTTGTGTGGTTTTGAATGCAGCATGTAAACCTGGCATTGGACAATTCACGCCCCCCTGCCTCTTCTGTGCTGTTACTTTTAGCAGAATACTGGCACCAAAGGACAAAGAAGCAGTATCGGCAGCACTTTTACTGTAGATGATATGGTACAAAGTCACCAGGTTCATGAATCCGTAGAAACGCCAATCTCTGTATACAAGGGGCAGGACAGCACCCACCAAATAGTATAACCATGCTTATTCTTCCATACAGTATAACAAGATTAGTTCCTCCAGATAATGTAATGTTTCGACTCTGTCTGAAGTCTTCGTTAAAGAGGCATACCCATCGCGTAAGTGCTGCTGGAAGGGCCAAATACTGTAAAATAAGCAATTTTAAAAAAGCATATTATTAAAAAAAAAAAGTATGCTTTACCTAATACAGGCCTTTTTTGCTCCTCCAACTTGTTCTCTCTTCCCCTTGGTTTCCGACTACAACTTTGCTGTGAACTGTTCAAGTAGTAGTATCAGGAATGCACATTTACAGGCAAGCAGTGCACAGACATCAACGTAGTGGCATTTGCCTTTACTGCACTTATTTTTTTTTTTTTTTTTTTTTTTTTTTTAAAGCAGTTTTTTTTTTTTTGAGTAGCAGGGCCATGGCCAAAATGTGAGGTTACACTGCATTGTCGGCCACCACTGAAAGCATATAGGGGTGGTATGTAACCAAGAGGAAAAGACAGCAAGTTGACGGTACAAAAATGTCTGTATTAGGTAAAACATACATATTTTTTCATAATGTGCATTTTTAAAATTCCTTACTTTACAGAAATTGGCCGTTCCAGCAGCACTTGTTGTGATGCGAATACCTCTTTAAAGTTATCATTGCACTATAAGCATTAACATTGCAAATGCAGAGTACTGGCACTGTCTACTGAAATCTGTGGTCGTTTATCATGCCAAGAAATGAAAGATATCATATTTGTAACGTTCTTCCTTTCCACAACAGGATCCGGTTCTACCAGTGCAGAAGCCAGGTTCACAAGAACAATCCCAGAACAATAGAAAATAATTCAAAATGTAAGAGTTTGTCCAGCCCTGTGCGGCCGGTAAATATTTTTTTTTTAGGTATAATATTAAAAAATACACCTTACAATCTACTTACCCAAATTCCTTATTGTCCTGCATGAGGATGAGTTTGTAACATGGCAAGCTGCAGGTGACTATCAGTAGTGTCAAGTTTGCTATGTCACAAGGACAGGGAAAACCGATGGGGCTCGCTGGGAATGGCGCTGTAGAGGAAAGTACATTACTAAGTGTTTATATTATTTGACGGTAGGAACCTATTCATGGGGTGGGAAAACCCCTTAAAACTCTCAGGTGACTTCAGTGTTCAGACTTCCTCTATTCATTAAATGGGGTTTCCTGAACATTAAACATCTGCAGATCCCCAAACACTGCACTTAGCCCTATTCACTATAAAATATATGCCTATATATTCCTCAGGCTTATTAGTGGTCGCTATAAGTAGTTGTCATGTACTTTAGCTAGCATATACCCATGCCCGAAGTGCATGTATAGTCAGTAGGGGAGAGTGATAAGCGTCTGTGAGATAACTGATGCAACACGGTTCCCCTGAAAGCCTCATATGGAAGGAGAGCTGAGCATGATTAAAAGTCCAATACTGTACCATCCTTCGGCAGCCAGATTTCGGGCGTTTTCTTTTGAGGATTACCCCCATACACATTGGATTATTGGGGCATGTAAACCAGTGTAGGAGGTCAGTAAGATTTGGACTTCATTGAAGTCCAGTGTGTTTTATTATTAGAAGGGCTTGACCATTCTATGTATGCCAGGTCCCCCCTATTGCTGTGTTGAAGGAACCAGCTTCTCAGTAGAGGTTCAGAGCTTGTAGTCGCTGTCAGTGTTTACTCTCGCTCCAAGGACTCTTACCCACGTGCCAAGCTTTTGCTCAATCTGCTTACTTATAGAACTGGTTGGAGCAGTTTGTAAGCTGGGAAGGATCCTCTGCAGGAGGAATGTGAATTGCACTTGAATTTATGTCAACCCTGAAAGTAAAACTTCGTGTAGGAGGAAATTGAAGTTAGACATGTCCCCTCGCCTCTATCCCCCAGGACAGGAAGGCATAATCTAGGGTGCTGTTCTGCATGTCGCAACACGTACATGTACCCTGTACTGACCAGAGAATGGATATACAATGAACAATTATAATTTATATTATATGCGCTATCCTGACCTAAGACAATTTGGGCCATATGTATGAAAACTATCTGGGTCTAAACACTACAACTCATGTTGCCCGTAGCAACCAGTCAGAGAGCCCTCTCTTTTAACAGTAGCACTATATGAAATTAAAAGGGGTGCTTTGATTGGTTGCCTAGATGGATATCCCCGTCATCCAACAAGGGAGTTTCTGACCCAGACAGTTTTCATACATGTGGCCCTTTATGTCAAAAAAGGCAAAAAGGGTCAGCACCTCCAAAAGATAAGAAAGGTGCAGGTGGACACTGCCATGGCCTGATCCGCTGACACCCAGCACTATGTAAACACGAAAACATCTAATCCGCGCTAGTCAAAGAGGACACCGTGACACTAGGAAATCATATATTCACTCGTGTTGTTATCTGCTAAATATAGAATATATGATATCTCGACGGACTTAGACACCATGTTTTGATCATAAAAAACTGTGAGGTCTTCATCACCCAAAGCCAGGTGCAGACCACACATGGGATCACCTTACATCTAAATCGATGCATTCTCTAGGCCTCCACATACTTATCTCCAGAAATCTGTCAATAGTGGATCCTTGTCATACCCTGCGCTTAATGATCTTTATGCAAGACACTGGATGGGCAGACTGTTGCACACGACTAAAATTCGAGGCCATCCACGCGTCCTCCAATACCAGGTAGAAATCACAAATCGGAAAGCATTTAAATCGGTCAGCCCACTCCACACGCAATTGAAATATAATGGCCTGACGGTGCATGGACTATCTTGGCAAATGAGACACCTGCAGGATTTGCACGAACACAAGAGACACGATAAACGAATGACATTTATGATTTCAATTTCAGAGAGCTCATGTTCTGCTCTTACCTATAGTTTATATGAAGTATTCTATTGGCGCATAATTTTGACTCAAAAACATGAGCGGCCCATCCGGCAACCGCCCGGTGTCCTCGGTTCAGATGGGGCTCTACTCTACACAACATCTCCTCCACGTGCGTCCCAGCCTCCATGCTTTTCAGGGCAAGAGGCAAGGCAGTGGGGCACACTTATCGAGGCAGTTGTGCCAGAATTGTAGTTTGACCGTTACTAGACACTTCGGCGCCTTGTCTGACAAAAGGTGTGTGGCCTCTGTAAAAGGGGCATGGCTTTTTGTGCATTGTCACACACCCAAAGAATGCACCAACATGTTGGCACAGTTATTGGCATAAAGTAAGCCAATTTATAAAAGGTGTATGGCTAGACTAGACAGTTCTAACCTGCAACAGATTTAAGAACACTGATGCATGTAGCACATGGTAAGGCTGTCAAGTCTAACGTTACCCTTTGGGCCACATTTATGGAATCTTTCTAGGTCTAAGAGTTTTGTTGTTGCCCATAGCAACCAATCAGAGTTCCACTTTCATTTCATATAATGCTCTGAAAAAATGAGGACCTCTGGTTGCTATGGGCAACAAAGAAAGTCTTAGACCTAGATAGTTTTCATACGTGTCCCCCTTTGTGTTACATAGGATTGATAAATCTGCCCCAATACGTCATATTAAAGCAAGTTAACTTATGGGTAGATTGTTCGGTCTGCACCTTCTAGTTACGGATTAACGAGGGTTTTTAGAGAATCCTTGTGGCACCACTCAGAAATCTGTTACTAAGGCCTCGTTCACACGGCTTATTCTGCCGCGGATTGGCGGCCCCTACAGCCGCCCGGATTTGCGCTGCAGTACGGCGCCAATCCGCGCGAGCAATTAAAAGGGAATCCACTGCTCTCTTTGAGAACAGTGGAAATTCCCTCGCCCTCCCCGCTCGGGGAATCCGCCGCGGGGGAGAAAGTGACATGCACATTATTTAGGCGCGGACGCGCCGAAACAATGCATTGTCAAAGGGGCCCGGAGCGGCGCCCCCGCCCCTGGTGTCCGCCCCTTATTCACGGCGGATTTGTGAGCTCAATACGGCTCACAAATCCGTCGGGAATAAGCCGTGTGAACACGGCCTAAAAGTCTGACCAGTTTTAAGCCAAGATTCTTTCGGATCAGCTCCATGTGTATAAAGTGATTTCAGATTACCAGTAAGATTCTGTTCACACAGCATGTATTTCAAGTCAGAAACCATACGGATTCCAACTTGAAATACTCGTCTAAAAGTAAACCAATCCCATTGACCTCAACAGCAAATACGCATTGTAGTTCACACTATGTGTATTTTCAGTGATTGGTTTTTCACCGTAACAAAACTTACAACATGTTCATTCTTTGGTTGGAAAACATGTGCAAATTTACTATTTACGATGTCAATGGGGATGGCTAAAAACCTTGGGGGACATGTATGAAACCTGTCTTTGTTGCCCATAGCAACCAATCAGGGGAGCACTAATTGGTTGCAAAAGGGCAGCAAAGACAGTCTTACATCTAGACAGGTTTCATACATGTGGCCCCTTGTGTAAAACGCGCGCCAAATATTTGTATCTGGCTTTCAATGCGGATACACATTCAAAACTACATAGAAATGAATGAGACTAATTTCTGACTCTAAACCACCAATAAAATAAAAACAAAAAAACCCTAAATCCACATGTAATACCATGTGAAATACTTGTTGAAAACTGCATTGTCCTGCAAAGTTTTTAACAGCAGAATTTGATGACTACATTTTACTCGCCATGTGGACATACCCTAAGGGACCGTTCACACGGCTTATTCTGGGACTGATTCCAGCCGTACTGCGTGCCGTATTTGCGCAGCAGTACGGCTGGAATCCGTCCTAGTCATTACGGTAATCCACAGTTGTCATAGAGAACTATCGATTCCGTCTCTCCTCCCCGCTCGTCGAATACACCGCGGGGGGAGAAAGAGACATGCACATTATTTACGGCGTGTACGCGCCGAGAATGAGTGTCTATGGGGCCGGCGAGCTGCCTGCCCCCTGCCCCGCCCCCGCTGCACGGCAGCCGGCGTAATTGCAGGGCAAAATCCGTCCCCGCAATTATGTCGGTAATAAGCCGTGTGAACATTGCCTAAGAGAAATCTCTGACCGCGGTGCCCTGCAGAGCCTTGTCACTTCGAAAACTCGGTGGGAATCCAGGATCTTAGATGGATGTTCTTATCTTAACAGTATCTGCCTTAAGTATCAAAAATGCTTTACTTTCCGGAGATAGGAGAATAATGCTTGGTTTTGTATTAAAAATATATTTTCTGTGTTGCAGGATGTATGCCCGGTTGTTGTGTGTCTGCCTAGCTGCTCTTTCAGCTGTGACTGCTGAGATAGTTGATGACTGCAAATTGAGTGGTGACAAGACGTCAGCCTCTGAGCAAGCTGTACTCAACAGACTGGCTCCATTGAAGCACAAGAGGTAATAGTGTATGGTAGCGAGTAAGGCTTCCAAGGCATTCAGTTTGTGGGTTTTAGTGTGCTCTCAGCTCTACAAATTCAGGGACGTTTCTTCCCCTCCCAGCTGGGTGTTTCTTAACTGAAGGGGGGATGACATCATCCCCCCCGCCCCCTTCTGAGTCCACATGTCACTGTGTTGTTCTCCCAATACAGTCTTATTTTGTAAGTATGTTTACATGCCACAGGCTTGCATTCAGTCTAGACAATCCTCTATGCACTGATCTCTTCTCTCACAGCTGTAGGTTTGTTACAGTTGAATCCAGTCTTCTACGAACTCATGCTGAGCAGCACAGATCTCCCTGCTATGTTTACACGCAGGAGCATTTAGGCATCGAGGCACAATTCTGCTGTTTTCTGATTGTAGAAGCCCTGCAGTAGTATTGTGTTTCTTCTGTCTGCGCAGAGTGAAATTTCTGTCGGTCCCTTACTTTGAGTGAGAGAGGCAGCCTAATGCTCCTTCTATGTTTGCATTAGGCACCGACGCACAATTCTGCTGTTTTCTGATTGTAGAAGCAGGTGCAGTGCCTCTGTGCTTCTGCTAGCTGTGCAGAGTGAAATTGTGCCGTTCCCTTACTTTGAGTGAGAGAGGCAGGAATGCTTGCTCCGGTGAATACGACCGGGGGCAGACAGAATATAAATTAATAAAGCCGTCAGCCAATGAAATGAAAGGAGGAGGAATCCGACCGGCACTGGGGAACAGTGTTTACAGAAAACAAAGAAAAGGGAGACTGTGAAAACAAGACAGCTTTGCTAATAACATCCAATTGCAAAGTTGCTTGTTTTCACTGTCCCCGTATTCTGAAGACCATTTAATGAAATGATACAACCCCTTTAAGGCCAGACTCATTGCATTTTTGCATTATAATCTACATCTTACAATCTGTTAAAACAACTCTAAGGGTATGTTCACACGGGCTAATTTCAGCGCGCATTTCGCGGTGTATTTGCGCTCTAATACGAGCGAGATGCGCGCTGAGATTATGGTAATCCATAGTTCTCATAGAGAACTATGGATTACGCCTCCTCTCCCCGCTCATACAATACGATCGTATTGTACGAGCAGGGAGATACTTGACATCAGTTACTTGCAGCGACTACGCAGCGCAAGTAATGCATATCAATGGGGCCAGCTCCATCCCTGCTATTAAAATTTCAGATACCGCAGCGATGGCGGCTGTGGCATCTGGCTGAATGAGAAACCGTGCACAGCACCTTTCCTCTCTCCTGATAACCTCTCCGCAACGTAATTGCAAGGCCCTGATCAGTTGCCATGGCAGTTGGAAGCCTCATGAAGGCTTTCGCAGCTGCCATGTATGTACACCTATTGCACCCTGCCATAGGGTTTAATAGGTAATGAGTGAACATCCTATCTACAGCAGTACAACAGTACTGATGTATATAGCAAAAGGGATTGTGCCCCCTAGAAGGACTAAATTTTAAAGGGGGAAAATAAGTGTAAAAAACAAGATTCACGGTCTAAGTTGTTTGTGGATTTTCCTCCTCTAAAATCTGTTGCCATTTTAGAAATAAAAAAAATTAAAAAGTTACACATAAATGGTATCTCCACGTTTGAAAAGGTCTGATCTATTAAAATATAACCTCATTTATCCTGTACGCTTAACATCAGAGAAGAAAAAACTTCCAAATGCCAAAATTGTGATTTTTTTTTTTTTTTTCCGTTATTTCATTTCACCAAAATTTGGAATAAAAAGTGATTTTAAAATGTTGCATATGTCCCAAACTGGTACAAATAAAAACTACAATTCAGCCCACACTTTTTGCTCCAAATTTTTTCCACCTCGATTTTTCTCCTCTAAAATTTAGGTCCGTCTTATGGTCCGAAAAATACGGTACTTCGTTTGCTTAATATATAATAATTTGGTTGCTTATTTTGTGGAGAGTGATATTATGTTTGTTGCCCTGAGCCCTGCTTGCATTACTGGAGTTACAAGGTTGTCCAGTTTGTATCTCGTGCTTCTGCTTATATCACTATTTGGAGCATCTGGTAAATGAACACAGTAATTAAAAGACTAGATAAAAACAGCTCTAAACATTGGACGGGTGGAAAGCCAGTATAGGCTTTCTTTTAGTTTATTGGGCCCCAGAACTTTTCTATTCACTTTTGATACAAACTGGACGACCCTTTTAAGAGTTTATGGTTTCCTTAACATCCAAGCGGTGTAGGTTAACCAGTTCCTGACCAGGCATATTTTATTTATTTTTATTAGTACATGCCATTTCTGACGCTAAAACGCTTTCTCGTTCTCGGTTATTTTATTATTCAACATTGCAAATTTTTGTAGAATTTTAGTTGTGGAAACTGCATTGAAATTCTGCAACAAAGTAAAGTACAATTTAAGTCAATGGTGTTTTAACAAACTGCTGAAATCTGCACCAGAGTCTGCAGATAAGACGTGGATTTTTAGGATTTAGGATTCTAAAGTGTTAGGTCTGATTCACATCTGCATCTGATGTTCCATTCGCCACTTTCATTGTAAGTTCTGTTAAAAATGATAGACTAAATAGTGCAGCATGCCGTGCTATTTTTTTTCACATTTAAAAGGGTTGTCCACCTCATAAAAAAAAATATTTCAATAGCTCCCAAGCCCCATTAAAATAAAAAACGTATACTCCTGTTCCCCTGGTTCCAGCGCCGCATCTCTCTGGCCTTCTGTTGATAACCTGGTCGCATTTGAATGGGGACATCACTGCTGTGACTGCTGATTGGCTGCAGCAGTCACGTGCTCCTAGCTTACATCACTGTTCAAAGCTGTTTACTTGTGAACGGTGATGTAGGTAGAGGCACGTGACCGCTACAACCAATCAGCAGCTGCAGTGGTGACATCCGCAGTGGCTGCTAATTGGCTGTAGCAGTCACATGCCTCACCGTTAAGAAGTAAACCGCTTTGAACAGTGATGTAAACAGAGGCATCGTGGCTGCTGCAGCCAGTCTGCATTCACAGCGGTGATGTCCCCGTTAAGATTCGACGTGTCAACAGAAGGCCAGGAAGAAGCGCCGCTGTATACGGGGGAGGGGGAGTATGTTGTGTTTTTTATTTATTTTTTGCTCTTGAAATGCTTTTTTTCCTGAGATGGAGAACCTCTTTAAGTGATAGACTCTATGATGATTGAAACCCAAGGGACCATATTGTAGACCATAGGGTTAGCTAGGCACCACTGGTTTTGGGCATAAAACATCCAACGCTGCCTTTATTTTCTTTCTTCTGTTTCTATAATGGAACAGAAATCATGACACAGATGTGAACCAGGTCTAATTTGTACATTGTGTGTGACGTCAGTCATATTGGATCTGTTGGACTATTGAACATAGTCCATTAGATCCAATAGTATATATACTAGTATAAAGCAATAGGTGTATATATAATAGTGTATATATACCTACTGCTTTCCAGAGTTGAGGTCCTGCATGAAAGCATATGGTTTAATGGGAAGATTAGAATTGGTTATAGACATAGTAACAATGACTTGGTTACTGGAAGCAACATGTTATGGTATGTTTGTTTTACATAGGACTGCAGCTAAACTCATTCCACAGGGAGTCCAACCATGTGTAAAATCCCTGCTTCATCTCTACTGTGCGCTTTCTTCTGAGCTGTTCTATTTCCTTTTCTCCTGCTTTTTTTTCTCTGCGTTATGTTCAGTTGTCAGAGTCTAAGATAGTGAAGTATTAAAACAATTGTATGAAAATCATGTTCTTGGCTACCAATTTTAGGTTTCAAACCACATTCGAGGATGGTGCCGACTCCTACACATATACATTTGTAGTTTGTGGAAGTGTCCTCAATGGCAGCAAAAGCAGTAATGAAGGACTGGTGCAAAACCAAACCAAAGGAGAACACCAGGAAATCACTGTGATCGGCCGCATCAATGAGACTCACATCATCAATGGAAGTAAGACTTATTCTGGTGGTATTGTTTCTTGTTTTTTTTTTTTTTGTTTTTTTTCTTCCTTTCTCTTCTTATGAAAATTGTGCGCCTCTTTCCTACAGGTTGGGTTTGGTATTGCAATAAATGTGCATCGAAGTACATGAAATATTTTTCCCTTTAACACCTGAACGTATTATCATGAATAGGGATGCAACCCATGTAATGTGGTGGCCAGAAAGTTGTCCATGAAAACCAGTTTTTCTTTATCCCTGCAGTTCATGGACCTTAACACGTGTACATGTAGCTGGATGCTGTCAAAGGCTATGTCTACACTGCATCGGACAAAAAACGGGCCAAAAGCGGACGGTTTTTTTCCGATGTGGTTTTTGTCACACTTTGTACAAAAACGGCGGTCGCTTCTGTTTTTCCTGACGTCGCCAAAACAATTGTACTGTTTGGGATGACGGCTTTAAAACGATAAGCGACCGCGTATTATACAACATGTTGTATAATGCGCCAGAAGACGATCAGAGAAAAGACGAGCTGTGGAGACTGCAGCTAGTCTTTTCTATTGCCGTCTATGGGGCTGCAGGGATGATCGTATCTTCGGCGCTTTTAAAAAACGAAAAGCGCCAAAGATACGATCGTTTTCCTGTGCAGTGTGGACATAGTGAAAGTCTTGGCAAAAGCACCTGAGATTTGTGTCTGTTACAAGATAAAGGCTATGTAATACGGCTTTGTGCCAGCAGAGGGCACGTGTAGAGATGGGTGGGAGTCTATGCTGTGACTGTGATACAGGGAACAAGGCAGTCTTTGTTTTAGAGCTGGTAGGGAAATATGGGCTAAGATTGTAAAGTAGTAAAGGTAGAAGATGGTTGCTTTAAATACTGGGTTAGAGGATTGCCATACCCATAGAGCATGATTAGGTGGGGGTTACATAGAAGAAAAATCTACTCTCTCTGAAATTGATTTCAAAGATGCAGAAATTGAAGTCATTATTTTAACAAAAATCCCAATATACATTTTACCATTCCAAAATATTTCACGCATCTCTGTCTTTGAATTAGAGGAGGTGCTGTGACATGATGGTAATGTTTCGTTTGAAGAACTTTGAAGATAATGTGTCTGATCATTAAGGGAAAAGAACAGCGGCTTGTGCAGATTTAATATATTTTATGTTTCCCCTGCAGCGGACTGGATCCTGCTTACTTATAAATCTGGAGACCAATATGACAATCACTGTGGTAAAGAAGCAAGGAAAGCAATGGTCATGATATCCTGTAACAAGAATACACTGGCGGTATGATCTTACTATGGGAGGGGAGGCTGAGTGCTAAACAGATCCTACTAAAAGAAGTGTACTGCAGTGTTCAGATAAGGAGCCATGTGATAAAACTCGGTTGTTCGGGCAGAAACTGAGAAGTGTTGTCAAAGAAATAGTGAATCTTTGGTCACTTTTATTAAATGTAGGCATTGATTTAAAAAAAAAAACTACTCTGGCGGCAGCCATATTGTTTGGACAAAGCAGCAGGATGGGAATTCATTATGCAATGAATGAGAATTATTGGACAACAAAATATCAATAATGGAAGTAAAAAAAAAAATTATGGAATACAGCTTTCCCCTGATACCAAGGGATAACAGAGGATCAGCAAATAGAGCCGTATCTGTGTAAATTGTACAGTTTTGCTATCCTGTCAGTCATACCTTACCATTACCCTCAAATCTTCCACCCTCTAATGATCATGACATGACTCTGCTAATTATGTCCCGGTCTATAGAGAAAGTTGAGAAGTGAGCTGCAGGGTATCCTTTAGTGACATAGAAAAATATAAAGAAAAAAAAAACAACCTGATTTGATATAATGTTGTTTCTGAGAAGTTTCCTTTTTTTTATCTGCAAATATGGATAATGGAGACTTGAATTGGTTCAGGATGTGTTGGATACTTGGCATGTTTCAGCCAAACATACCTTCAAGAGCACAACTTAAATAGATTTGTATTATCTTTATTGGAAGATAATGGGATTTCTTTTTTCATTTTGTGGCATAAGATTGGTGGTTGCTTTGGTTGTTGGTGTTTTGTGCAGTCTTTAATGATACACTTCTGATGACTGGTACACGATTGTATGATGCTGATTTATCTTTGTCTCTATTTCAGGAGGGCTTTACAATAATTAGTGAGGAGAGAGACAAGACAAAAGAATGCTTCTACCTCTTTGAGATGGACAGTAGTGTTGCTTGTCCTATAGAGGAATCTCATCTCAGCGTGGGCTCCATCCTCCTTATTGTGTGAGTTCTCATAGACTAATGCACCTTGACCAAACCAATCAGTTGTAGAATTGTGTTGCCATGATCACTCATCCCCCTTATTACTGAGACATGCATCTCTCTAGACTATATTCAACAAGTCACGTTGTTATGTCACCACTGTTAAAGTCTTTGTTCAGTTGCAGGAGTCTTAAAAGTATAAAACTATAATGATTAGCTTTCAACATGAATGCTTTTACCAAATAAATTGATCTTCTGATATTGCTCTGGTCATAAGATAAGAGATTTTATCTGCTCCGAGTGCACACTGTTGTCTCTGGTTACTGTCCATCTTTACCTTCCTGATGAGACAGAGAGCAGGGAGTGACGTTAACATAGTCGGTCGTTTGGAACAGAGCGGAGACTTTCTCTATTAAGATTAGAATAATTAGCTTCACAAACACTTGTTCTCACTCCTGGGAGTTTACTTTAAAGATTAAAGGGGACATGTATAAAAACTGTCTAAGTGTAAGACATTCTTGTTGCCTTTAGCATCCAATTAAAGCTCCCCTTTCATTTTTTTTCAGAGCACTATATGAAATGAAAGGGGAGCTCTGATTTGTTGCCCTGAGCAACAAAGAAAGTCTTACACTCCAGCAGCTATGAATAGCAGAGTTGATATGCTAATCACTGATATAGAACCACCCACAGCCTGACCAAGCAGTGTCAAGCTGCCTATAACTGTGAAACTGCTTGCTAAAACAACCCTTTTAAGGAGTTTGCCTCATCAGAAAAAGTATTCCCCTTTTTATCCAAAAATAACACCTCCTTTTGACCATTTGCAGTGTCTGATATTTCAGCCCAGCCCCATTCAGGTGAATAGGACTCGCTTGCAATATCAAACACAGGAGTGGAGCTATTTTTTTGTATAAAAAGTAGATTTTTTTTTTTTTTTGGTCTTTAAATACTACTTCCAGAAAAATTGGTAGCATGGTTGCCTCTACCATGTGAGAACGGCATGGTACAGTAGCCCCTCACTGTAATGATTAATTTAGCATCTTATGTGCAGCATTTTTGACTGCACTGCCATGGTCTTAAAGAATACCTATCACCTCCACACAAACACAAAAATTGGTAGTAGATGAAGTTATAAGACTTTTTTGAAATGCATGTCATTAGCACATCAGAGGGTTTACCCCAGTACTACGTGGGGACACGTTTTACTTTCACTTTGTAACTCAGGAGATGCTTATCTAGAAGGAATCATTCTGTGGGAGATACCAACTGTGCAGGGGGAGCTGAGGGCATAGCTGCTTATACAGGGTAATCTGAGTCTCTCACTGCAGGCACAGCACACTGAGAACATAATGTGACAGAGTTTACCTGTTGCTTCAGTCTCCTTCTCCATAGCACACAGGCATCTATATTACACTGCTGGTGGTGGGCACATGATATAGACTTCCTGGCTCCCCCTGCACAGTGCACTCTCCCAGCTCAGAAGCAGTTACTTTGACACAACTGTCAACACAGTGATCCATCAAGCTGTTATGCGCCTTCAGAGCTGTCTTGAAAGGCCAGCGCTTTTCTTAAAAACTGAAATACAGGTGAAATGCTTTGGTTTTCCTAATGAAGCATATTTGAGAAAGTGTTTGTATTTTAGTCTTCTGTTAATTCATGAGGTTTCTGTGTAGGCGATAGCTCCTCTTTAAAGAGGGTGTGGTGTGGGCAGTAGCAGACTCCAAAGGTGCAGTGTAATAAATGTGGAGTTGGTTGATTTAGTGTGCTTTGAGGTTGTGGTAATGGTCGGGATGTAAAGCAATGCTGTGAATGATGAAATTCTGCAAGTCTGGGGGTTCCATTAGTTCTCATCCTTCCTGCCTGTAGGCAACTATCAAACCATCATGACACTGCTCATCTCCACAAAAAATAAGGATTGGCTAGGACAAATATCTTATTGGGTCCTTCCCTTACATTAAGGTAGGCAGGCACCAAAAACATTAAAGGTGTATCCTGATGCTTTTCATTGGGATCTGATCACTAAAGGGGCACTGCCATCAGAAAGGAGTGTTTGTGTTAAAACCATTATTCCTGGATTTGTTTTATTTTTTTAAGAAGTTTTTGGCAAGGTTTCTTTTTTTATTTTTGCAGTTCTATGGAATGAAATATGATAAATAAAATGTTGTCCTTTTTCTAGCTGTGTGAGATTTTTTGTTTGGCAGGCACATTAATCTCACTTTAGCTGTTACTTATCTCTACATAGTCTCATTACAAATAATAGGTAATGACAATTATTGCTCTATTGTTCTCTCCACACAAATAGATAAGATTATAAAAGAGCATGCGCAAAACATGAAAGGAAGGAAGCAGGGTGATAATCTTCTTCAAGGGGGTGATGGGGTTCTTCACACTTATCAGGTAATTGCTCTTAATATTTAAGCTTCTCAGGCCAGAGCTGACCAGAAAGAAGGATCACCAATCAATCCTCACTGCTGTGCTATCAGAGCTCAGAGAGAGGAAGTCGGGACAAGCCAGGAAATCATGTACATAGGGGAACTTGTTAAAAAAAAAAAAAAAAAAAACTCAAACACCCAATTGAAAAAAAATATCTAAAATAGTCACATATTGCTTGTCCGTAAGGAAACATTTTGTGTCTCTTTAAAGTTTGTTTCTAGTGTGACACTCCTACTAGTTAAACTAATTGCTGGGTGGATGAGCTTTCAGTATTGGCTTCAGATTTCCTACTCTCGCCAGGCTGATGTTAAAACTAAAAGCTGTGTATTTCTGTAATCCGGGTGTAGGCCGGGATCGCACTTACATTTGTCTCCACTGTATTAGGTTTGCTGTACTGGTTGGAGTTTACATTGTTGGTGGATTCTTGTACCAGCGGTTTGTTGTGGGAGCCAAAGGCATGGAGCAATTTCCAAACATCACCTTCTGGAAAGAGCTGGGCAACCTGGTCGCAGTGAGTATTGGAAATGTGATATTGCACCCCGTTGACTTTGCACACCATAGAAAACATGCTCTTTTATTGTCCGGCTGTGTGCATGCCTACAAGATTATGAAGATGTAAGGTTTGAGGTGGGAAACTGGACAGAGGTAGTCAACTAAAAAGCTGACTTTCCTCATAATGTCCCAGTGCTCTGTTAGCTCTTGGACTAGGCCACATTACTAGATTTTTATTACCAATCTCTTCCAAAAATCTTCACTAGTCTGTGAAAATTGGTCTCTAAATCTCCACTTTCTTTCCTTGAGTGGAAATATTCTTCCATTCAGAGATGGAAATCTATAGAGACATGATGCTTTTTCCACCTGAGAGTTTATGGTTCTGTCCTTACTAAGCGATCTCCTATGAGCTATCTACATCCACAGAAATCGCTGCTTTGTCTGTCACCACAGTATGTTTCCAGCATATTTGGGGGTGTTCACAAGGTGCATTAGCGTTGCAATGCACACGAAGTACGCCCTGCAAATACGGTAAAATCATGGCACTCATTGAGTGCTACGACTTTACAGCATATTCCTTGGTGCGTACCGTGCGCCATGAGAAAGAAGGGGCATGTCCCTTCTTTCTGATGTTTAGGCGGTGGGAATAGGGAGGGTGAATGGGGGTGGGGCCAGAGCACTTAGAAGTATGCACTGGCCAACGCCTACTACTAATTATAGCAGGTGTATAGTGGCGCGCACGATACGTGCTGCTATATGCTTTACAGACCAGTCTGCTGACCTACTAGTCCAATATTTTTTTGTGCTGTTCAGCTAAAAGGAACCATCAGAGTACATTAACTCATAGTGATACACAGTACTGCAAAAAAGTTTGTCAAATGTGGAAAAAATGCTGCAAAACAGGAATGCTTTCAAAAAATGTTAATAGTTTAGTAAAAGGATTTTCCTTTAAAAAAAAAAACAAAACCTCTGCATTGGGGCCAGGGTGGGCCAAAATAAACCAAGAATCTGATGTGTGTGTCGTCATCCCCCCACCCTCCCCCTCGCAGCTGTCATTCTGGAGCTCCTCGGGATCTGTTCCCTCTGTACTTCTGGGTTCTCGTCCCAACACACTGGAGAGGATTTTGCTTCATTGTAAGTGAACAGAGTGTGAGCATGTGTCGAGATAAGAACCCGGAAGTTAGGAGGAATGGATCACTAGATGCCCCAGAGCAGGTGAGGGAGACAGGTAGGTATCGTTTTTTTTTTTTGTTTTTTTTTGTTTTTTGGCCTATCCTGGTCCCAACGCAATATAATTTTTTTTCTTTTTTTAATTAACAACATAATATAAACTATCAACACTTCTATTTTTTAAAGTATTTAATTTTTGCACACCTGCCTAAAACTTTTGCATGGCACTGTACTTGCAAGTCTGCTGTAATTATGAGGGTAGTGCCATTAGTGTTGAGGAGGAATTGGGGAGTGCTTCCCTCATGAATACAGCAGACTTATGAGTTGCTGTATTCTTTCATTGTTCCTACTAGCCAAAGAGCACCACACTATTTTTTGTTATTTTGGCTAAAAGAATACAGACCAGTATTGCTAATATGTTGTGCTTATATTCTGAGTAGCTCTTACTTTCACACAAAGTATTACAGCAAAGCTAAGACTCTTTGTGGCATGATGTAAGGTCTTTATTAGGCGTTTCCACTAATTTGGAGAAGGTCAGACACCTGCCTCATGGAGCACTTAAGGTTCTCTATTAGATAGCTGTAGGCATTGCATACCAGGCAATACTTCTAGAGACAAATGCCTTTGTGCACTGAATTTCCTATGCAGAATGCATAAGTAAAAACCTCTGTGTGTCTGTTTAGTAAAAGAAAATCAGAGGTTAGATTAGAGCAGGGGTGTCAAACTGCACCATCCGTGTGGATAGATTGTTATAAAGGGCTGGGGAGTTAGTCACAACTAGGCATCAGACGATCAATAAAAAACGTCCGAAAGTTGACCGGTTTTTTGTTTGATGCACGACCGCGGGTTTTGTAAAAAAATGCGGTCAGTTCTCGTTTTTGTTTTTTTTTCCGTCGGCCCATACAATTGATTGTATGGGAAACAGACGTCAAAACGGCAGCGTATTTAGGAACACGTTTTCAGGTCGTTTTTTTATATTAAAGTCTATGGGCTGCTTAAACGGTCAGTGGTTTCAAAATAAGAAAACCGCCGAAAATCCGAGCATTTTTGTGTGCGGTGTGGACTTAGCCTAAGATGGCTGCTATTTTGTAAACAAACGGCTCCAATCTTGGGCTGCGTCTGGTATCCACCCCATTCAAAGGAGTGTTCATCCTAAGAACTTTAACCTATTCACAAGATGGCTCCTTTTCTTTGAATTGGGAAGCAGCATGCATTTTTGGGCACGGTTTCCTTCATACACATCCTCATTGTAGTCGTAAGTAAAGGAGGAACCCTTGAACCCCTATTCTAGGGAAGAAGGGGCAGTAGTGGGTTCCTCAGCAATTACACATCTATCCTATAGATAGGTAATGCTTGTTGTTAGAGGGAATACACCCATTGAAGTGAGGTGGATCTAGGTGTAATTCCCAGCTACGGACAAGAGAGAAACTTTGAAGAAAACAGCCATATTTTTCTAATATCCTAACCCCCTTTAAGGATCTGTAATATGGCGGTGTGATTAGACCCTAAGAATGAATGTTGTCCCTGGTAGGAACTGTTCATAAGAGTTGCAATAGATGAGTGGTCCTTGTGATAGACAACTTTCCCCCCCTCTCTTTTTTGTAGGATGGTTGTGATTTTGTATGTCGGTCTCAGCCCCGATCTTCAGAAACTGCCTATCGAGGTGTTGGCGATGATCAACTTGGGGAAGAACCTGAAGAGAGAGATGACCACCTACTACCTATGTGATACACTTCTATTTATGACGTCTTTACAAAAATTAGCAATTGGAAGAAGCACATATCTTCCACCACATTCTTTCCCTGCTGCTTAGAAAATCCTTTGTTTCCTAATGCTCCTCTGCTGCAGTTGGGGGTCTCTGTCCCCTATACCCCTCTGTGGTGTGACCCTGCGTTGGGCAGCCACCTCCTGTGCTTTGTCAGGGAGAATAGCCAACATCATAGTTGTGGTTTATGGCGAGTAAAAAAAAAACTTGATGCCTTCTCCTGTATTAGCACTTCATGGGTACAGGCCTTAAACCAAGAAACCAACTCAGGATAAGCCAGGAAGTCCATAGAAGAGACCTAGAGGTTGTTGGAAGGCCGTTCTTTGCATCATGTCTTACCACTGTGTGGACAGACACATGAGCACTATGAGGATCACAGTGATAGTCCTCTACCAGCTGGACTAATTGACAGAATAGCGCAGTTGACATAATGTGTAAGATATATTATAAACTTACATATGGCCACTCATGTAACGTCACTAAAATTGGACCCACAGAAGTACTTGAACTCTTTTGTACACACTGGAAACACACAAACCTGTACGGTTATACTGTAGATTTCATCACCTTTGGGTTTACGTGTAACTTAGTGCAGCATCTGAATCACTATTCCACTTTCTTGCTTCGCTTTCCCTCTAATATTTTTCCTATTAAGGTTTTGGGGTGTTTACCTTTTTATGGGTGTTTATATCTTGTGTGACTCATTGGCAACTTCTGAATTTTTTTGTTTTCAGTTTTTTAACAAAAACAGTAAAAAGTGAAGTAAAAAAAAAAATAATGTGTTGGGTATTATCTTTGTTTTCTGTAGTGTATTGTGGCGATACTATTGTTATTGTTATTGTTGTGGCCGAGCTCTTGCTGTACTCTCAAGATCAGGAGAGGCTGATCTAGAGTGTGATGAGGTATGTGAAGCTGTGTATGCTAATTAGCAGGCGGAGGGATTGTAAGTGTTCCTATTACCCCATGTTAGATTACAAATCTCCATGGCATCTCAAGCAAACAACCCCAAACAAACCCTGTATTGTGCTGTCATCCCATCAGACACAGGACAGGAAGTGTGTCACTAATTACAGCAGAGTCAGGAGAGGATATAAATCGTTCACATGCTCCCTTATCTGTTCTATTAGTATAGTCAAGCTCCACAGACACAATCATGATCAATAGTAACACACTTCACTGCTGTCACATCCTACTGAACACAGATCGCTTCACCTTGCTATCCTCAATCTGTGTAGAGAGCAGGAGGGAGCAGGCACACACAGGGTTAACCATTCAGCACAGCTACACAGACACAGAAGCCTGGAGTAGAGTCCTCCCCCCTCCCTCCCCTACAGAAGCATCACAAGTGGCCTCATACTGTGCGGGAGGGGCTCTGTGCTCAGATCTGTATTCAGAGGCTGATGAGTCACCAGCACGGACAGCCAGTGAGAGAAAAATCAACAGGTCGGTGGCTATAGTGATTTGAGAAGCTGATGCACTCCTACTACCAGGGATAACTCAAAATCAGTAGGACATTTGTAATGAACATATATTGCAAAGCTGCTTGTTTTTTCAAGATCTTTTAATTAAAACCCAATCATTGTAGCGAGACAACCCCTTTAAGTATTCAGACCCTTTTGCTGGAACACTCATATTTAAATCACATGCTGTCCATTTCTTTCTGATCCTCCTTGAGATGGTTCTACTCCTTCATTGGAGTCCAGCTGTGTTTAATTAAACTGATTGGACTTGATTAGGAAAGGCACACACCTGTCTATATAAGACTTCACAGCTCACAGTGCATGTCAGAGCACATGAGAATCATGAGGTCTAAGGAACTGCCCAAGGAGCTCAGAGACAGAATTGTGGCAAGGCCCAGATCTGGCCCAGGTTACCAAAGAATTACTGCAGCACTCAAGGTTTCTAGGAGCACAGTGGCCTCCATAATCCTAAAATGGAAGAAGTTTAGGCGACCACAACTCTTCCTCGACCTGGCTGTCCAGCCAAACTAAGCAATCGTGGGAGAAGAGTCTTGGTGAGAGAGGTAAAAAAGAACCCAAGATCACTGTGGCTGAGCTCCAGAGATGCAGTAGGGAGATTGGAGAGTTCCACAAAGTCAACTATCACTGCAGCCAGGGCCGTTCCTAGGCGCGGGCGATCACCCGGAGCGCAGGGGCTCTCTCACCTGAGGGGGGCGCCGTGGCTGCCCGCCTCGCCTGCCCGGAGGATAGCCCGTTTCTGTGCAGCTGTTTTCAAACAGTCGTGCAGTGTCAGCCAGCAGCTGCTGGTACAGGGAGGAGGCTGTATGTATCAGCGTCGCAGGGGGCGCACGGCTTTCACTGCGCACCCTGCGATGCTGGGTCTCCTCGGTCGGCAGCTCTACCAGCCGAGTAGATTCATGGGAGCTGCGTGACCGCGTAAGCGGCGTCACGCCGCTTACACCACTCGGCAGCTCCAGACCAGGACGCGTGGACCGGAGTACTCTCTTTTTTTTTTTTTTTTTCTTTCATAATTAGCTACAGTGGCATCTACCTGGCTACAAGGGGGCTACTACATGGCTACAGGGGCTACTACATGGCTGCCATATGAGGTGCTATAGATGGGGAGTTTATATAGAGATAGGAATTGGTAGAGAAGTGCTGATAAATTGAGGAGTCTAGGCCTTGTTCACACGGCTGATTCTGGGACTGATTTCAGCCGTATTTGTGCTCCAATACGGCTGAAATCCGTCCCAGGCATTACGGTAATCCACAGTTCTCATAGAGAACTATGGATTCCGTCTCCCCTCCCCGCTCGGCGACTATGCCGATGGGGGAGAAAGTGACATGCACATTATCCCGGCGGATACGCGCCGTGGATAATGGATGTCTATGGGGCCGGCGAGCCGCTGGCCGCCGGCCCTGCCCCCGCTGCACGGCACACGCCGATATTGCAGGGCGAAATCCATCCTGCAATTACGCCGTGAATAAGCCGTGTGAACATTGCCTAAGATGTTTGTTTTGAAAAATTTTACAGTGAAGGGTCGGGAGTAGTCGTCATGTCGGTCTGGGACAGATGGAAAAGAAGAGAGAGAGAGAGAGAGACCAACTCTTCAGATACGTCTCCTGTGAGTCACTAGATATAACTTTGCTGTAATTGATTATATGTCTGCAGAGTCTGTGTACAGCTGGTATCCATCACTGTATGCTGGTAATATTGGTTGTAGTATAATAGTTTGCATTCAGTAATGGCCTGTATTTCGGTCACTGTGCTGGTGAGATGTGGTCATGGTGTGCTTTTATTATTCTGTCACTGTGTGCTGGTGATAATTGGTCTTAGAATTCTGGTTGGTGTAGCGGTGTTATTTGGTAACTGTATTACTATTATTTAGTAGTTTTATACGTAGTACATTGTGGTAAAGCTTTTTTGTATATTTTAAATTTGGTTGATGGTGAGGCTTTATGGCAGAGTGTGCAGACGGAAGCCTCTCCTCAGTGCAAG
This sequence comes from Phyllomedusa bahiana, assembly GCA_025379985.1. Taxonomy (NCBI): domain Eukaryota; kingdom Metazoa; phylum Chordata; class Amphibia; order Anura; family Hylidae; genus Phyllomedusa; species Phyllomedusa bahiana. Next base: position 23,826 of record JAODAL010007737.1, on the reverse strand, counting down.
ACATATGAAAGCCGCATACAGTTTGCAAAAAAACACATGAAGGACTCCCAGACTATGAGAAATAAGATTCTCTGCTCTGATGAGACAAAGTTTGGCCGTTTTGGTGTTCATTCTAAGCGGTGTGTGTGGAGAAAACCAGGCACTGCGCATCACCTGCCCAATACAATCCCAACAGTGAAACATGGTGGTGGCAGCATCATGCTATGGGGGTGTTTTTCAGCTGCAGGGGTAGGACGACTGGTTGCAATTGAAGGATGGATGAATACGGCCAAATGTAGAAATATCCTGGATGAAAACCTCTTCCAGAGTGCTCTGGCCCTCAGACTGGGTTGAAGGTTCTTCTTCTACCAAGACAATGACCCTAAACATATACCTAAAATCACAAAGCAGTGGCTTCAGAACAACTCTGTGGCCATTCTTGACTGGCCCAGCCAGAGCCCTGACCCAAACCCAGTAGAGCATCTCTGGAGAGACTTGAAAATGGCTGTTCACCAACGTTCACCATCCAACCTGAGGGAACTGGAGAGGATCTTCAAGGAAGAATGGCAGAGGATCCCCAAACCCAGGTCTGAAAAACTTGTTGCATCATTCCTTCCCAAGAAGACTCATGGCTGTACTAGCTTTGTAACGGGCACTCCTACTCAATACTGCGCAAAGAGTCTGAATACTTGTGACCATGTGATATTTCAGTTTTTCTTGTTTAATAAATTTGCAAAAATATCTACATTTTTATTTTTTTTATTTGAAAATGAGGGGGGGGGGGGGGGGGGGTGCCGAGTGTACATTAATGAGCCAAAAAATGAACTTTTTGAATCTTACCAAATGGCTGCAATGAAAGCGTGAAAAATTTAAAAGGGTCTGAATACTTTCCGTACCCACTGTATGCTAGCTCTAACTACATTAGTAGAAGTGCTTGAATACACAACAAAAAAAAATGTGCACATGGTGTGTTTTGCTCAGTTAAGTAAAAAAAAACATACATAATCAGAAAAAAAGTTTTTTTTATATCCGTCCTTCTTAAAAAATGTATAGAAGGACAAGAAAACATTCCCAAGACGACAATGCACCAGCTTTTGTTCTTCCAGCAATGTTGCAGGGTGTTTGTTCCTTTGCAAGGTTCATCTCTGATACCACTGTGAACATTGACGCCTTTTTTGCTGGGGTGCAGTGACCATCCGACTACTACAGAGCCCTATATGCAGTGGGGCTCGCTGAAGTGTTGGTTTAGACACTCGTCTGGTAGCCCCTTGGTTCATTTTGGCAGTAAGCTGCTCCACGGTAACGTGTTGGTCCATCTTTGCACACCTTAGTATGCGATGTTCACCTCGCACATTGATGGCAAGTGGTGTTCCTCAGTTTCCACATTGCTTATTACAATGGTGCCTCTTCCACCGCAGCAGACGACTAATTCACAGACTGTGTAGTTTCAGAAATATTGCCACCTATGACCTAAAAGTCAATAATCATCCCTTTTGTCAACGCTAATTGCCCCTTTAATCCATGACAGCAAGAAGGGATGTGTGTGCAGACAGCCTATCCGAAACTTTATATCCCCCCACCACACCAGCTGAAGAAATTTTCTTCATGAGCTACGTGCTACAAAAATGAAAAGTAGGAACTGGTTATAATAATGTGCCTTGAAGAGATACAGACGTTTATGGCATGCTTTCAGCGCACTCTACTATATATTTACCTCCCATTGTGCATCCAGTGGTCTCTGTATGTGGGACCTTGTTTCAACGATTACCCATTATCACATTTCAACACAGAAGGAGTGCACAGAGACCAAAAGAAGAAAAGCAACCGGTGTCCGTTGAAAACATGAGGCTGTACGGTGACATTTTGTTGCCAATTGCATATGAATCTCATTTATAAAAATCTAGACAGATGGTTAAAGTAGTTTAGTGCATCTAAAAGGGAATATATCAACTTTTATACCAATTAAAGATCCTGACACATTATTTTCTTCTTAAAGGGGTTTTGCCAAGAAGTGAGTTCCTTACCAAACAGGCTGATACTCCCCTCTTGAGGCTTGAGAAAAGGGGCGTTGTATTTGTGTTAAAAAAAAAAAAAAAAAAAAAAGTACCTCCTCTGTGATGTCATCACTCCACCTCCCATGCACGTTCCTGATACTCAGTCTCTGTAGTTAACATTGTTTTGCTAATCCACAGAGGAAAACTGTATTGTGCACAAGCTATATGCGTTTTATTTCTTCCTTTTATTTGCTCAGGAAAGAAGATAAGCTCAGCAGGCAGCCTTCTTTCATTGCTTCATGAACAGCTGCAGAGGGAGAGAGTCAGAGCAGAGAGCGCCTGCATATTTACTCAGATAATTACATTACAACCAGTGGATTCTCTATACAAAAGACACAGGATCTTTCTCCCCAGTCCCTTCAAAGCTTGTTCATGTTCCCTGCCATCAGAGAAGTGCAAACAACGCAAGCGTGGCCAGATCAGCTCCTGTCAGTTCCTGGTCGTGTCTAATGTAAACTATCAGGAAACCAAGGGCATGTAAGGAAGGCTGTAACTCTCAGAGACTTCACTTTTTTTAATGACATATTTAGAAGAGTGATTAAATACCCATTTTGGAGGATTCCACGTCAACATTAGATCGTAGCAAAACCCATTTAAGCTTGGATCCCATCTGTGTTCGAGGTCCCATTCGAAACCTCCGGCACAACGGTGGAAATGCAAGCCATGTGATCTTTTACAATCAACACCCACAGCACCCTTCCTCGGAAATGCCCCACCCGAGAATGATCATTTTCAAGCAGGGTTTGTATAAGCCCTTTCGCAGCCCATATTCTAAAACGGTGGCAAGGATAATGTGAAAACAAAATTCTGACAGTCCAGATTTTACATCACCATATCAAATTGAAAGATCCAAAGCAATGATTTTTTTTATTTCATTGTCTTCAAGTGCTGACAAAATGTAACAAAACAAAAATAAAAAGGGAACACATTCCAATTCCCTCCCACCCGCTGCTGTAACAGCTTTATCCGCTGGCTACAGTCACAGCACCCTATGATGGGTGATACTCCACAGAGCTCTTACATAAAAACCTACAGAAAATATATATATTCATATATATGTTAGAATAAAAAAGAATAAAACGAAATACAAATGGGGGCAGGAAGCTATTACTGCAAGGATGGTCACAAAACCATGAGAATAAGCAAAGAAGAATAAAGGGAATTCTAAAAACATGTCTTCCAGGCCGAGCGGCAGAGGTTTGCCTGGGCTAAAAACAGTATGATAGCGTGCTGTGCTTTTAGTGTGTCTTGTTTACCAGTCACCTACACAGTGGAGGCAGCCATGCTGTTTCACAAATGATCTAAATTCTTAATGAATTTTCCGTCAATTTGTAATTTCAATAAAAACCCAACATATAACATTCTTGGGGATCTATGATCTATAAAGACTTCATAGGTTTTCCTGACTCACTTCCTCTGGTTTATTGCAACCAAAAAGCCGGCCTGCTTGGATAGGGGCCATAATCTACACATTGTTATTCGTGCCAGGATTCTGATATACAGGCTTTACACCACATCTATTAAGTGTTTTAGACTCTACTGTGCCTCGCTCGACAAAAGGGGCATGACTTCACAACATGGGGCTTTGGCTTGACATGTGACACCGTGAGCCGAAAAAATGCACCCAAATTTTGGTGCAATGAGCGGCATCAAGTAAGCCAACTAATAGATAGTGTAAACTTAGACTAGAAAGTCTAAACATGCAAAAGATCTATCACCACTGTGATATAGATGGCACAGCTTAAGACTTTCTAGTCTAAGTTTACACTGTTTAAGTATTAGACCATATTTCTAAATTTGCCCCAGTGTATTGGAGGGAAATGTAGAAAATTCTAAAAAAGATTTGGCTTGCTTTTCCAGAAACCTTTGTCCATGGATCTGCAATGCCAAACACATTCCATTGTCAAAAGTGGCACGGTTTCTAGAAGAAAAGAATTGCAGACAGCCCTATTAAAAAAAAAAATAAATTAAAAATCTTGGAATCCTCTTTTAAAACTACAGAGGTGAATCATACTGCCACTGTTTTAATCAATGACTACACTATTCCCCTCCTGGGTCTATAAGAAAGGGCACATTGCATATATGACCTGGAAAATAAGTCATAGTGTCCCCACTCCCTCTCCTAGAGGTATACATAGATGAACCCCAGGAAAAGAGGGCAAGAGGGACTATGGATTTTCAGTTGTGTTCAGAAGAAGCAGGAGTTAACTTCTAGTGAACTTGGAAAGGACATAGGTCCACAAGACATGGTAGCCTCCACCACATGCAGGTTCAGGTAAGACATTGCCGACCATTTTAAGAGGCATCTGTGCACCGCAGATAGATCTGCTGTACATCAGTACAGCAATAGTAGGAGTGTACGGTTATGAGATGAAAATTATTATTAAGGCTCAGATCCCAAACATGGGGAGGCTGGTTCACACCGGGGGCTTGGTGGTAATGGAGAACATTGCAACATTACAGTGTGCAGCAGTGGTCTACCTCAATGACTAGGGGTATCAGTAGGCAGTATTGCATGCTGCAACAACATTAGACTAGAATGTCCAACATATTAACCCATTGCATATATGTGCAACAGACCAGCGTACACTAATGAGAGGCACACGGAGAAAACAGTGTGGACATGTCAGAAATACCGGTCTCTACAGAAAGCGTGATCAGGGGATCTCGTTATATACATTCAGGTCCATGTAGAAATGTGTGCATATGATTCAACAGTAGAGAGACCCCTGTACCTGTATAGACCAGTATATTTACAAAGCCTTTATCTGTATTTCACCTACAAATTTGCTACATGTTCGTAGATCAATGTCCGCTGCCCCACCCTGTCAACTCTGGAACCTATTAATGTTCTTTCCCATCCATAGACTCGTGTCTGATTCACAGGGAATGTTAATCAGAGCAAGGCTTGAAGAGTCTTCCATTGCCTAAGCTTCCTCTTACTAGGCACAGTACCTGAATGAACAGATACAGACATATAGAAGATATAGATATATATTTAGAGTAATAATGAAGAGGTGGTAAAAGAAGAGCTTGGAGCACAAGTGTAGGGAGTGTTTTAGAAATGGTGGCCAGCTGTAAAGGCCGCTGATGTCCCAATGTTTTTCTTTTGTCAAAGTCCTGTTCCCTACTGTTTTGCTTGGAAAAGGGGGAAACTGCCCTGGGGAGTCCTCAGTCATTTTCTCCACCCCCGTGTGCTTTGTAGGGATAGCATGAAAAAAGTCAAGTCTCCTTTAACAGGTTAATTTTGGCGCAGATTTTCAATGCAGGTCCAAGTTTAATGTTCAGGGCACTCATAAGATGCTCTTCTTTCAGGAGTAGCAAAGCCTGCCCATCAATCTCTTGAGATCGGAAGTCTTCAGCTAAGTCTTGGCATCCTGAGAACATAGAAGCAATTTTAAAGGATAGTATAAGAAGACATAAAGAAAAAGGTCTACACCAACAAAACAGACTCCAGCTAGGGGTTTGCTGGGTTCTAAAATGGGAGCAGTGATCAGATTCCTATCAAAAGAATTTACTTGGCCCTTGAAAGTGGCAGCTCAGAATAGAGAGCAGGTCACGCTTGTGCACCATTCTGTTCCATGGTGGTTCTGTGTACAGCTGAGCACCGTGTTCAAATGTACTTGGAGCTCCCAATAGAACAGAATGAAGAATCGTGCGCAAGCACAACAAGCTGTCCATTCTGAGCCGTAACATTTGGAGGCCCGTTCCCAACTTAGGCGCAGGTCCCAGAGGTGGAATCTGAACCAATCAAACTTTGATGGCATATCCTATTGAGATGCCAACAGAGTCTATGGTGGCGACACCTCCTATAATCCAAGATCAGGTAACTTAATTACAAGACACTACTGTACATTGATTTCAGAGCAGAATCCGCATCTCATTATGTGTCAATGGGAAACCATAGCATAATTCATGAAGCGCAAATTTTTCCACCGACATCTGAAATTCACACCATAAGAAAAAAAATATAGTGACTTGTCACTGATAGTTTCTACACTGATTCTGCATCAGTCAGAGCACAGATACGTTTTATTCAGTGGAGCTAATCTGTGTCTATGAAATGTACCAAAATGTTATCACCTCAGATTAATGTTCTGGATCCAAGGTAGAAATCAGATGAACATGGCCTTAGTGGACCATGGTGCAAAAAAGTTACTTGTTAAAACTGTTCTCCATTTTTCCATTCACTATAGTTAAAGGGGTGTTCCAAAAGTATAGAAAGCTTGTCTGTCTATTGGGGCATGATTAAAATTAGAAGAAAAGGGTCTTACCTACCTCCTATACGCTCCCGTTCTGTCGCAGCGGCCACTCCATGCATTCCAGCTGTATCTGTGAATGTTCATCGTGCACATGATGTTATGGCCTGTGATTGGCTGCACCTGTCACATGAACAGTCAAGAGATACAGCTGAGAGGAACCGGGCAGCCGCCTCAAGTAAACGGGAGCGTTTAGGAGGTAAGTATGGTCCTTTTCTTCTATTTTTAATCATGCCCGGACAGACTAGCTTTTTCAACTCTTGGAACACCCCTTTAAGGGATTGACAGTACAACAAAAAGAGGAGTTATCAAAACTTGTGCAAGGGCAAAGATGCCAAAAAGGCATATATTAAACAGTTAGGACCCAGGGGCAATTGTCTCTGCTTTTTCCAAGTCTAAATTTCCCCCATTCTATAGCCACACAGACATGGTGTATAAAGCCAGGTTGACATACTCTGGGAAACATGTTTGTTGTCTATGGACGTGGTTTTTAACCTGCCCTTGAATCAATATAACCCTCTTCTGTACTTTTAGAAGATTTGATCCAATTTCTACAATTTTATTCACAATTGACATAGTCTAGGTTGTCATCAGGTGGTTGGCAAGGTCAAGGGCTCAGCAGAATGCTCATATTTCATCTATTTATTACACAACTATGGCCTAGCTAGGGTATATCCACATCTATTCCACACAGTAATACAACACGTACAATCTACTGTCAATTTCACAAGATGCACACGTTGCTCTTTCTTACAAAAAAACATCACCTTGCAGAGAAGAAATAAACTCGTACACCTCCTCCACACTCCAACGACTAGGATTGCTGGACAGAAAGACCGGATTAATCCCCAGCAGCTCAGAATTGGAGGGTCCGCTGGTTGGAGTGCTGCCGTCTCTCTCCCGCTGAGGCGTCCTGCAGGAAGGTGGTGCTGGAGAAGTAGGAGAGAAAGCCTCTTCATAGCTGGAGTTATCAGATCCGCGGCTGGAATCCTCCTGTGAAAAAGGAGAAGTTATCAAGAAGGCGAACTCTGGACAGTAAAATGGCCTTACAATACAGCCTTTCTACAAGTCCACAAGCCTTCCAAATTGCCTACAGATGCAACACCCCAAAGATATACTGGTTTGTATCAACCATTAACTATACAATGAGGTCAATACAACTATCAATGGATGTACAAACAACCGACAAGACAAAAGGTCACTAGTATCATTTGTGTGAAAAGACTACAACGGAAGGAGTATTACAACGATAATATAGTTTAATTGGTAATGTGGATCACTAAGACATACATACATTGCTGGGTTGGGAAACCACAAGCTGTTCCTAGTAGTCAGATCAAACATTGGTGGTATATCTTAGCAATATGCCTTCAATGTTTATAGAGGAAAAAGAGCTTTAACATTTTAATATATTTTTTTTGGTTTAAAAGATGCAGTAGAGTCACATTATTATGACCACTTCCTACTGTCACAAGCTGGCTTGATGGCTGTATAAAGGGGTGCGATAGCTTGTCTGCATAAATATCCCACATTGCTGTCAGGGGTAAAAAAAAGCGATTTATCAGTTACAAAAAGGCATGGTTTTTTGGCCAAGAGTTGTAGTATTTCTAAGCACACTCACTCGGCTATTTTCAGGGCTACTACAGAAATTAAGGGGGAGGACAGCTGCAAGTGCCACCTTCCTCATTCTGCAACACAGTCGGCTTGAAGCTATGAGCTGACCCATTACGTGGATGTTCCTTTGTGGGAACACTCCATTAAAGAGAACCTGTCACATAGGTTATGCCCCCCTTGCGGAGGACAGCACAAGCTAGTGTCAGACCTGCTGTTTCCAGCACTGTGTCCCTTATTCTGTAAGATGCAGCAGTTTAAGAGCACTTGATGCACAAATCTGGCAGTTTGTAGCCTCCTCTGCCAGAGAAGAGTCCACTTAATTCATGATTAGCCCCACCGACCCATGGCTAGCCCCACCCATCTGCTGTTTATTCATAGGTTTCTCCCTATTCAAAGTAACAGGTTGAATTGGCAGTGAGTGGGTGGAGCTAACACCTGCTCATATATCAAATGGTCTCTTCTCTGGCAGAACAGGCTGCAAACTGCCTGATTGAGCATTAAATCCCCTAAAACTGCTACATCTTACAGAATAAGGGACACAGTGCTGGAAACAGCATATTTATCACTAGCCTGTGCTGCCCTCAGCAAGGATAGCCTAATCTAAGTGACAGGCTACCTTTAAGTTAATAAGATCGCTAAGCAGCGCAGGGAAGAAGAGCAGAGGCACAATCCCTCTGCAGCCTAACCTTAAAGGGAACCTGACTCTAGGAATTCGCCCCTAAACCCCTAATAGTACCTGATAGATATGCTAAAGTAGTTTTTAAAAGTTGACCTTTACCCCAATAGGTGCTTCAGTAGCCTGAAAAAGCACTCTGTAGCCATGATTACCATACAAAGACACCAAGGAATAATGGAGGGGGGAGATACTTCAGTCACAGTTTTCCAGTCCTAATTCTGTCCACCCAGGCCTGACTCATGCCAAACATTGCCTCCCAACTCAGTCAAGCCAGCATCACTCTGCTCTGTACTGACAAGGAGCAAAACCCCGAAACGGGTGCATACAGATGGGTGATGCTGGCTTGGCTAAATATCCCTTCTTGCTTTTCAAAGACCCAGTGGATCAAAAGCAAATAGAGGATTTGTTACATCCAACAGAGGGCGCTTGAGCTTCTCAGCTCCTTTCCCATAATGCCCTGTGACATGCAGTTGCTTTTTGGAGTGTAAAAAGGCAATTTCGAATCTCCACACGCCTATATAGGCGCTCTCCCTAAAGAGAGCTCTTCCCTTTTTGATATCAATGAGGACAGGCTGGTAAAGACCTTCATTATCCACAGGAGCATCAATAAAGCTTGGATGGGTGGAATTAGAACAGGAAATCTGTGCCTTTTAGCTGAAGTGTCTCCATTACCTTGATTTAATAGCCCTGGTCAGCATAATTGAGACAATGGAAGAAAGTGCTTTTTTAGGTTAATGATGCATCTATCTGGAAACAGGAGGCCATATTTAGAAACTACAGTAGCACATCTATCAGGTACTGTTAGAGGATTAAATCCTTATTGTTCTCTTTAAGAGTTTTCTCAAGAGTCATCCATGATGATCTCTCTGAACATCTCAGGCATTTAATATTTAATGAGTGGGTGTCCCTTGAAACCTCTGTCAACTGCAAATATACAACTGCAGAGAGACTGAACTCCTATTTTGCCGCACTTCTCACTACACAAATGCAGTAAAGGTGTGTATATTTTTAAAATGTTTACATTACGGATACAGATTTTCCATTTAAAACCACTTAAACTCTGAAATGAAAAGAATCAGGCTCCAGGCACCTCCGTTACCCGCATTCTCTTTCCCTGGATCTTGGCGCGTGCAATCTCTGAGCTGTTCCTCCGTGGACCACGTCGGCGCACTCTTACTCCTGCTTCTTGCAGCTGGTTTAACTTCTTTCTCTTAAGATGGAACTGATGGCTGCAGCTGACATTATATCTAAACGGTCAAAAATATTGCTATTAAAATTCAGAACACCGGTAAATTCTTTATAAATTCAACAAGTCAATGTACTAGAACACCTGGTCGTAACTAAAATAAAGTGTTACATCAATAACATGCACTTCCTCATTTCCAGAACACATTAATAACTGTGCAAAGCAAGATTAACACAACAGGGGAAAACAGAGTGAAATGTTATAGTGCTCATCAGCCAAAACCTTTTTCTGAATGGCATAAAACATCTAATAATATAAGAAAACCGAGTAAGAAGCTAAACTTCATAATGTACAAGCCCATATCTATACCTAAATGTTTTTTGCAAATCACTTTGGAGCTGCACCTATCCTGACGTGAGAAAGCTGTACTATAAACACTTGTTAATATACACATTCTATAACTGTTGGACCCCCTTTTGCATCAGAACTGCCTCATTCTTCTGCATAGATTCAAAGTGTTGCAACGATCTCAATGTACATAGTGACCAAAGATGCCATAAAAATATTGCACGCACACCATGTCACCACTCACCACCCCTGAACCGTTGATACAAGTGCAGGAATGGAATCCATGCTTCATATTGTTACGTCAAATTGCCTGACATAAAATGTCAGCACAGATGATCAGACTCCATCAAACCAGGAACAGTTTTTCAATCTTCTACTGATACCAAATTACTCGAATGACTTGGGCAATTGGAAGCTCAATTTTGTTTCATTAGCTGAAAGATGCAACGATTGGTCCTTCTGCTGCAGCCAATTCTGCCTCAAACGTTCTACTGTGCTTAAGATGCTCCTTCTGCCTACACTCGTTAACTGCTATTTGAGTCACTGTTGCCTTTCTATCAGCTCGAACCAGTCTGCCCATTCTCCTTTGACCTCTGGCATCAACAAGGCATTTCCGCCACAGGACTGCCGCTCACTGGATGTTTTTTCTTTTTCGACCATTCTCTGTAAACCCAGAGATGGTTGTGCGTGAAAATCCCAGGAGATCAGCGTTTTTTTGAAATACTCAGACCACCCTTCTGCACCAACAACCATGCCACGTTTCAAAGGCACTCAAATCACCTTTCTTCCCCATACTGATGCTCGTTTGAACTGCAGGAGATTGTCTTGACCATGTCTACATGCCTAAATGCACTGAGTTGCCGCCATGTGATTGGCCGATTAAAATTAAGTGTTAACGAGCATTTGGACAGGTGACCTAATAAAGTGCCGTGAGTGTATATAGTTAATTATTACTATCAGTTTTTAAACATTTAGGGCGACATGTATGAAAGAAGGTGCGTCGAAGTGAATAGTCGAGTCTCATATTCAGTGTATAATGCGCCTGATGTATGAAAGTATTTAGTCAGCCACCATTTGTGCAAGTTCTCCCACTTAAAAAGATGAGAGGCCTGTAATTGACATCATAGGTAGACCAACTATGAGAGACAAAATGAGAAAACAAATCCAGAAAATCACATTGTCTGATTTGGAAAGAATTTGTTTGCAAATTACGGTGGAAAATAAGCATTTGGTCCATTACAAACCAGCAAGATTTCTGGCTCTCACAAACCTGTAACTTCTTGATTAAGATGCTCCTCTGTCCTACACTCATTACCTGTAGCAAAGGCCGCTGTTTGGGGCCGTTCACACGGCTTACTTCGGGCACGGATTGCAGCCGTATTGCGCGCCGTACTACGCTGCAATACGGCTGGAATCCGTGCCAGGCATTACAGTAATCCACAGTTCTCATAGAGAACTATGGATTCCGTCTCCCCTCCCCGCTCGCGAAAGTGACATGCACATTATCCCAGCGGGATACGCGCCGTGGATAATGCATGTCTATGGGGCCGGCGAGCAGCTGCCCCTGCCACGCCCTCAAGCCGCAAATGCGGGCCAAATCCATCCCGCAATTACGGCTTTGAACTTGTTATCAGTATAAAAGAAACCTATCCACAACCTCAAACAGTCACACTCAAAACTCCACTATGGTGAAGACCAAAGATCTGTCGAAGGACAACAGAAAAAAATTGTAGCCCTGCACCAGGCTGGGAAGACTGATCTGCAATACGCAAGCAGCTTTGTGTGAAGAAATTAACTGTGGGAGCAGTAATTAGAAAATGTAAGACATACAAGCTCAATGATAATCTCCCTCTATCCGGGGCTCCATGCAAAATCTCCCCCCGTGGGGTCAAAATGATCACAAGAACGGTGAGCAAAAATCCCACATGGGGGGACCTAGTGAATGCAGAGAGCTGTGACCAACATAACAAAGGCTACCATCAGTAACACCCTACTCCGCCAGGGACTCAGGTCCTGCAGTGCCAGACGTGTCCCCCTGCTTAAGTCAGCACATGTCCGGGCCCGTCTGAAGTTTGCTAGAGAGCATTTGGATGATCCAGGAGACTATTAGGAGAATATAATGTGGTCACATGAAACCAAAGTAGAATTGTTTGGTAGAAACACAACTCGTTGTGTTTAGAGGAGAGAGAAGGATGGATTGCATCCTTAGAACACCATGCCTATTGTGAAGCATGGGGGTGGCAAAATCTTACTTTGAGGCTGTTTCTCTGCAAAGGGACCAGGATGACTGATCCGTGTACATGAAAGAATGAATGGGGCCATGTATCGTGAGATTTTGAGTGCAAACCTCCTTCCATCAGCAAGGGCATTGAAGATGAAACGTGGCGGGTCTTTCAGCATGACAATGATCCCAAGCACACCTCCAGGGTAACGAAGGAGTGGCTTCATAAGAAACATTTCAAGGTCCTGGAATGGCCTAACCAGTCTCCAGATATCAACCCCATAGAAAACCTTTGGAGGGAGTTGAAAGTCCATGTTGCCCAGCGACAGCCTCAAAACATCACGGCTCTAGATAAGATCTGCATGGAGGAATGGGCCAAAATACCAGCAACAGTGTGTGCCAACCTTGTGAAGGCTTACAGAAAACATTTGACCTCTGTGACTGCCAACAAATGATATATAACACATTATTGAGTTGAACTTTTGTTATTGACCAAAAATTTATTTTCCACCATAATTTGCAAATAAATTATTTCCAAATTAGACGTGATTTTCGGGATTTGTTTCCTCATTTTGTCTCTCATAGTTGAGATCTACCTATGATGTCAATTACAGGCCTCTCATTTTTTTAAGTGGGAGAACTTACATGATTGGTGGCTGACTAAATACTTTTTTTCCCCACTGTACATTATGGCAGGTGGGAGATAAATGGGCTCTTCCATCAGGACTACCCTTTAAAAAAATTGCGGATATGTCATACAAATCATCTACTTAGGATAACCTTCCATTCACCAACAACAACCATTAACATTCCCATTAGTCAACCCTAGGCTGTCTATCCATACTAGATGTCAGACTGGATTGTGTCACAAGGATCAGATTTCTGTGATCTCTACATTTAGGGAAGGGCAGCAGCCGTTGCCCTGCTCCTGATTTCACAGACACGCTTGCTGTGCCTGCACGATCAGCAGAAGGACTATGTATGTTGTATTATGGGGATTGGCAACAAATCACTATTTACATCCATGTTCTCATGTTTACCTTTTGGCACAAGTCATAGAGCAGAACCTCTTTGAGCCACGGAATTTGTTTGCTGGAGCAAACTTCCCACAGTACTCACACTTCAACAGCTTCGAATCTGTAACAAGACACAGAAGTTGTTCCAAGAGAATATTGTACGAGATTTAAAAAAAAAAAATGGACAATGAATCGGTTAGTGATGTGAAGTAGGTCTACGGTCTTCTTATTTTGGACTGCAGCCTCTCCAGCTAATAAATCAAATGCAGATGAAAGCCATGTGCACGCAAATTAGAGCTCTGACAACAGGATTCTGGTTGCAGAAAGGATTTAGCGTGGATAATACTTAACCCCTTAATGCCGCAGCCAGTTTTACAACTGACGTGTCACCTGTTGTGAGTTACTTTTTAATCCTTTTGCCAATCCATGTGATTTTACCACGAGTTTAGTTTATGTCGGGAACATCACCACCCTTTGTTTTCTATCAGTGAGCCAGTTACTTACCCACTTGCAAACATTTTCCCCCAGTCCAAGTATTTTATTTACCAACCTTTTATGTGGCACCGTGTCAAATGCTTTAGAAAAATCTAGGTATATGACATCCAGTGCCTCACCCCGATCCAGTCTAGAACTAACCTCCTCATAGAAGCTGATGAGGTTAGTTTGACAGGACCGATCCTTCATAAACCCATGCTGGAACAGCGTTATACATTTATTTCAGTGAGATACTCCAGGATAGCATCTCTGAGAAAACCTTCAAACATTTTACCCACAACAGAGGTTAAGCTTACCGGCCTATAGTTTCCTGAATCAACTTTTGACCCTTTTTTTAATATGGGACCCATTTTTTTATGCGCCAAACCTTTGAGATATACCCCGTTAATAACATCCATGAATTTTAAGAAAAAGGGGTGTATCTTGACATTGCTTAACTCCCCTTTGGGCAGGGGGGGGTATGCCATCAGGGGCCCGGTATTGTCTATTTTTTTAATCTTAACCCCCTTAAAGGAGTTTCTCCCCACAGTGTTTTTAAAGAATGCATGAAAAAATTTTGTCACTTCCTGGTTCAACAATTTGCTAAGCTCCATGCTCATGCTGGCTTTCATTTGCTAATTAGATGATTACTTCTCAAACACTAGCAGGGCCTTTTTCGATCCCCAAAAAAAAAAACCCTAAAAACAAGCGTTTACTGAGATTTAAAAAAGCTTTTTTTTCTGTCTGGGAGCACAGGACACTGACTACACGCTGACCCTTGTGTTTTACTCACTCTCTGTTTTCCATTAACAAACAGCCCGGGAATTTGTTTACAGGGCATTACTGGGGAACAAATACCATGAGTAATAATTATCCTTTTATCTCTTTTAGGAAACTGAGATACCAATGCAAATATTTGAAAAATGTCTTTATTTTGTTCTCCCCTACAATTTGAAAGCTATTCTGTTTTACGAACAACCCCTTTAAGCCGAACACCTGAAAAGTAGTTAATGACCAGAACATTCTTTTTGTTTTTGCCTCCTTGCGTTTTAAACAGTTGTAACTTTTTATTTTTTGAATGATGCAGTTGTAGGAGGCCTCGTTTTATTTGAGACAAGTTGTACTTTATGGGGGAATAGTTTAAATTTGCTTATAAAATAATTGTAGATTTTTTTTTTTTTTTTTTTTACACCATTCACATTTCACATTAATAACTTGTTAATTAATTCTACAGGTTATTACGGTCGTGTGGATACCTAATATGTGTAGGTTTTTTGGTGGGTGGGGAAAATTTTATGCACAATTATTTTTTATTAAAATTTTTTTTTATTTTATTTTTTTTTATTCATTTTTTTTACACTTTTTCTGTTTTGTTTTTTTTTACATCCCATGAAGGGAGAACTGTTTTAACTTTTTTTTTTTTTTTTTTTTAACACTTAGTAATGTATAAGCATATTCATATATGCTAATACATTCAAATTTGTGCCCACTTGACACAGGCAGTGATCTGGATAGCACACAGTGTGTCCTAGTCACTGGCTTCATATACCAATAGCTCTAGGGCCACTCTAGTTCCCCGGGCTCTGTCGGGTCACAGGATATTCCGATCACCCGACAGAGCAGGGAAAACCCTTTGATTGCGCTGCGGCAACGCACTGCCACAATCAAAGGGTTAAAGCACCGGGTTGCGGAGGT
The DNA here is from genome assembly GCA_025379985.1 of Phyllomedusa bahiana. NCBI lineage: Eukaryota > Metazoa > Chordata > Amphibia > Anura > Hylidae > Phyllomedusa > Phyllomedusa bahiana. Next base: position 8,304 of record JAODAL010007737.1, on the reverse strand, counting down.
TTCCCCCGCTGCCCAGTGCTCGAAGGGGATCTCTGGATCAGGTTGTGTAATACGCCCCGACCCAGGCGCAGCTGAGGCGCCCAGCGCCGCAAACTCCCGGGTCTGCCCGCGATGTCTAAAGATGTCGCTGCAGACGAACGACCCACACCAGCAGACGTCTAAAGTCGGCGGGCGTTCGTTAAGGAGTTAAAGTGGAGCTGCACTTCTTCCTGGGTTATACAAAAAAAAAAAAAAAAAAAAACATTTCAAGGTGGAGTTTACCTCATCCCTCTGCTCATCAACAGGAAGGTAGTTTTCCTCAGTCATTATGGTGGAGAAAATTTTTTTTAATAGGTTTGCTTTCTCATCATCACCCTCTACAATATCTCCCTCAGTACTTTTCAAAGGGCCAGCATTTTCTGTTTTAATCCTTTTACTATTTATACAGCTAAAAATATTTTGGGGTTACTTTTACTTTCTATGGCAATATGTTTCTGTCTCCAGCTTTGCGGCCTTTATCATTATTTTACATATTTTATTTTTTTTTTTCAAGTTTTTTAGTGCCTCTTCACCCCCCTCCTGTTTTTGTGCTGAACGCTTTTTTTTATTTATCCTCCTTTACACCCTTTTTGACCCCTTTGGGGTTTTTTTCCGTTTCCAACCATTTTTTTACAAAAAGGGAAAAGTTAATTTAAAGGGGCCTTTTATACGGCGGGGCGGCGGTTTTTCCCACGATGAGCGGGAAAAAAGCTCTCCCCCCCTTCCCATGCTTTTTCCCTTTTCAAAAAACGGAGGGAAGAATGAACATGCCCCAATTTTTTTGGGGGGCCTTTTGAAAAAACCAGGGCAAAAAGGCCCTTTTGGGGGCCTTTTTTCCATACCAGCCCGGTGTTTTTGTTTGCGGGTTTTTTCAGACGGTCTGAAAAAAACCCGCAAACCCCTTTTAAAAAAACCGGCCGCAAACCCGTGTCGTGGGGACATGCCTAACAGTGGGTGCCCAAGATGTTTTTACAACTCTCCCATTTATTATCTTTTATTTTATTTTTGAAGACCTTGTCCCAGTCAATACGGTTTAGGGTCTCTCTAACCAAATTAAAATTAACATCCTGACATTCAATGTTTTTGTGGCTCCTCGACAAAACACTCTATTGAAAGATAAATGGAAATTTATTATATCATGGTCACTATTTCCCAGGTGTCTCCCAACCTGAACCTTTGTTACTCTGTCAGATCTGTTAATCAATATTAAGTCCAAAAGGGCCTTCCCTCTAGTTGGCTCCTGCACCATTTGGGAAAGGCAACTACCTCAATGAGAGTTATGGAAACAGCCAAGAAGCTCTATTTATCATCCAACTAGATGTAGATTCGGCCTTAACAAGCAGGCTGGGGGCCGTTTCCCCACACAGGTGACAGAGGTGGGCGCCCACATTTTTCAAATATCCTGTGTATTTACCTCTTGAACAGTAAAATGAATGTGTCCAACAACCAAAGATTTCACTATTATCAGTTTTTATGACATAAAGGGACATGTTTAAAATGTGTTCTGTCTCCAGGGATGTAACTAGGTGCAGTACAGCAGCATGTTTAGGGTAATACATTTCATGTAATATAAATAGTCGAGTCACATTATTATGAACACCAGCTAGTATCCAGAGCGACCGCTGCGTGCAACACAGAACACAACTAGAGCTAAGAGTGACTCAATAAGGTTCTGGTAGGTTGTCACAATCAGGAGCCATGATGACTGCATCCCACAGGGCGAGTGGTTGGAATGCATAGAGTAAACAGGACAATCGAGTTGGTACCAAAGATGGTCAACTGGATTCAAGTCTGGGGAATTAGGGGGCCAGGTAAGTACTTTGAAGTCTTCATAAACCTCTTCCAACCAAAGTTGGACATTTCTAGCCTGTGACATGTCACATTGTCTTGCTGGAAGAACATATTGACCCCAGGGAAGACAGTCAGATCTGCAAAGATGGGATTCATACCTAAATAAGTTGAGAGAGCCTTCCACGAGGGTAAATAGCCCAGAGAATGCCCAAAAAAACACATTCCCCAGATCATAACTGCCACCACCAGCTTGTTTTCTTTCAGCAGCGGTTTCAGGGTGCTTGTTCCCGGATGTTTCCCGCATGACAAGCCAAAGTCTATTCATTTGATATAGCAAAAACATGATTCATAATTGGAGAAAGCAATCCTTTGCTGATCAGCAGAGTCTCATTTCTGATACCGCTGTGAAAAAGTAAGCCTTTTTCTGCCAATGTAACTTTTTTAGCAGAGGTGCATTGACCATCTGTCTGCTTTGGAACCCCGTATGGAGTAGTGTTCACTGAACTGTTGATTTAGACATACGTCTAATAGCCACTGGTTCATTTTAGTGGTGGGCTGCTCTACTGTATAATGTTGTGCATCTTCTTAGCTGATGTCCACCTCTCTCAATGGCACACGAAGCTACACAGTTTCCAGGTTACTTATTACTTTATTATCTCCCCGCGCATACAATACGATCGTACTGTACGCCCGGGGAGAGGAGGCGTAATCCATAGTTCTCTATGAGAACTGTGGATTACCGTAATGATTGAGGCACATTTTGCTCATATTAGATCGCAATACGCTCTAAATACGTGGCGAAGTGCCCCCCAAAATAAGCCATGTGAACATACCCTAACAGGGATAAGAACTTGTGTGTTCAGTAGACATTGCACAGTATAGAGTAATGGATCTTTTGACGTGAGATTTTCACATATTTTATAACGTGAAAAAAAATCGACTTACCAATAGCAGTCTGATCTACTGGAGGATGAGGGAGCAAAGTCTCTACTGGAGGCAAAGCTGTAACCTGTGCTGGTAACTTTTCTGGGTCCTTTGGTATCTGAGGACTGCCAACCTAAAGGGAGAAACAGTAAATTAGGAATCATTCATGACTTCAACTATGATCATTTGTAATGGTGCTTACAGGAAAGGGTTCTGCTCCCTCCTGGATGACAAAGCCCTCTATAATATGAGTCAGGATCTGTGGTTTCACAATGGCTTGTGGGGGCTTGGAGTCACTGTGCTGACGAGACGTGACGGAGAGTGTGGGTGCGCATGGAGGGGCGGACACAGTGAGAGCCGGAGAGACTTGAGAGGCAGTCTCAGATTTGTCTGTCGAGTACAAGCAAAATGAAAGTCACAAAGAAAATAAAGCTTTCCCACATCACATCCAGAGAAAAGTGAAATCAGCTTCGAGATGACAGATTCCAGAGAACAGAACAAGATGTTAATCACCCACCAGCTGGAGTGCTGCTCTCCTCCACTGTAGGTGGGGTGTCGGCTGGAGGAGATGCTTTTACAGGCAGTGTGGGAGATTCTTCCCGGTCCTCCTCCGACTCGGTCTTTCGCTTTCCAGCTCCAGACATTTTGCTCTGTGAAGCCAATGACCATACACATGCTCAGTAAGATTCCAAAAAACTCATTTAAAATCAAAATCCTGAAACTTTCTATCATGTAAATCATAGAGACTCACCTGCAGGACTCCATAAAATGCAGCTTGGGCGTCCTGCACAGCACCTGACACGGAGCTTGGAACGGGTGCAGGAGACTGAGGCAGTGTGATTTGTGTTAAGGAAGAGCCTTGTGATGGAACCTGGGGAGCTCCAAGGGCCAGAGCTTGGGCAGGACCCTGCTGTCTCGCACCCACAAGTTGAACAGGAATGTGAGGTTGGTTGGGTGGTGGTGTAGGAAGTGGTCTAGCACTTTGGGTAGGTTTGGCTGCCAGATGTCCCTGCAGATTTAAAGGTGGAACCCCTTTGCCTGGTTGTTTGGGCTGAATGGGCACAGGCGCTTTTGTTGGCAGAGTCGCCTCGGGAGACTGCAGCATGGGTTGTACAACCAGGGTCTGTTGTGCAGGAGCTGCCTGTAAGCTTTGCTGAGAGGGGGCCTGTGGCTGCTGCTGTGCCAGCTGTAGGTGAGCAGAGGCATGGACGAGCTGGGACTGACGATGCTGGTGGATGGCAATCTGCTGCTGGAATACCACCTGCTTCTGCTGTAGCACTGAGTGAGGCTGAATGTGAGTGTACGTAGCTGGTGGAGAGGTAATTGAAAGAAACCAGAGAGACAGATAAGGGATCAGTACTGGATTCAGATAAGAAAAAAAAAAAAAAAACCAAAAAAAACAAAACACACAACCACCACTAAGCAGTTCACAACCGCAGCTGAGGTGCCATTTAAAACCTCTGTCACAGATTCCATCAAAAATTATGGAAATAATTCACATGGTATGCACATATAGAGCTATACAGTACACACATATACATGTGTAAGACATAAATTAAACCTTTCTAAAAATATAGTAACCAATCTTATTACATACTCTAAAAAAGTTAGGGATTTGGCTTTTGGTTAAAATTTCAGGATGAAATTAACATTTCTTGAAACATTTTTTAAATGAAATAGACTTTTTCTTAATTTTAGGCCATGTTAAACTTTTCAGATTTTTTTCACAATTCGATCTCTAACAAGGAGTTTAAATAGCAAAATTAAAAGGGGTTTTATCCCCGAATTTTACCCAATAATTTAGGGGGGGGGTCAATGTGAATCGGGATTTAATTTTTCCTCCTCAGGCAGTTTGGGGGGTTTAAAGGGGCTAGGGGGGGGGGGTGGGAGTCGGAGCCCATTTTTCAGGAGTCGGTTTTAAAAAAAGGCGATCCTAAAAATATAATAAGTTTGGTCCATTAGTTCAAAGCAGTGCCAAGAGCAAAAAATTGTCGGGCCCGTACTACCGCTCCTTTCTTTACTCACCATGAGGAGTGTAATTTTGACAGGGGGGCAAAGGCTGCCCAGGGGGAAAAGATTCGCTCCATAAAACTTTGCAAAAATTTCGCAAAAAAATTTTTACTCATATTTACAATTTTTATTAAAGTTTTTTTGTTCAAAATTTGTGTCCTTAAATATATTTTACATCTAAAAGCAAAAGGGTAACAATGTTTTTGGATTGGGATTTCAGGGTCCAATCTCACCATCCCTGCACTTTCAATGTGAGACTCCCCTCATTTTATAAAATTTATTGGCAAACTCAAAATAACTTTTACCCTTTAACTATTTTGATCTATGAGTTTTCAGATTTTTCTCATTAACTGCATTGTTACGTTTTTTCTTGGTGGTGGGACAAATTACAACCTGTTCTCACATTTCCCCAAAAGACTGGGGACATTACAAAGGTCTGGAATGATGGCCCGAAAAAAAGGTGAAGAAGCCTCACTTTAATTTTGTCATCAGAAGCGTTTGGGTCGAGTTTGCCAAAAAAACAAAAAAAGGAAAATTGGGGAAAGGGGATTTTGGGGCAAAGAGATGAAAGTCAATAGACTGGGCCTTTCTTTTTTGGGGGAAAATGGGGGGGGAAAAATTGGGGTTTTTGGAAAAGAAAAATTTTTAGGGAAAAAGGGAAAGAAAAGGGGCTAGGGAAATTTTTTGGAGAAACCCCAAACAAAAAAATTTTTACAAAAACCCAGAAATGGGTTGGGGGGGGGGCAAAAGGGGCTTATTTTGAGCCCCCAATTTTTCGGCCCGGGGGGCCGTACTTCGTTAATAAACGGGGAAAGCGCCCCATAAATTCGTAATCCATGCTCTCAAGAACTTGGATTCCCCCCTCATCTCCCCCCTCGTACAAAACATGTATTGTACGCCAGGGTGCAAATTTACATTTCGATTCCGCCCGGTAATTCTTTTCTGTGCCCCCCCCCCCCCCCCCCCCCGCCCGGAGTAGGCTGACTCAAAACACACGGTGTACTGCGGCGCGTACTGTATCACCGTAATACACCGTTGAAATCCCTTAGAGTTAAGAAAAAGTTTATTTGTAGAAAAGTCCTGGGATCTATTTTGTTCAGGACATACTTGAATCTGATCCAGAGCCCAGAAGGATTCAGGCAGTGCTGAAAGCCAAATTTTTGATTTTTAGGAGCAAAATAGTAACAATGCAGTTACATCTGCACAACTAAGCAGATGCTAATACTAAATAATGTATGTATAAAATAGGTAAGATGACTGACTATAAAATGATGGGAGCCTCATGTTCAAAGCTGTAGTGGATTGTAAGATATGGAGCCTGAAAGTCAAAAGTTACAAACATTGTTACCATTGTCTGTTCTACCCGAATAGGAAGATTATTGCACCATAAGGTGATAAAAAGCCTGATGTGACCATTTTACTACAGTAAAGATATCACTTAAACATGCGCCATGTATGAGGGAATGGGAGCTTTGGCTTACCGACTCCACAGCCTTGGTGAGAGGCTAAAAAATGTTATGTTCAACCTGAAATTTCAACCAAAAGTCAAATATCCCTAACTTTTTGTGACAAGTGTAGAACTGTGACAAGTAACTTCTGAACTTACCTGAACTTATAAGGGTCTGGTTAGGTGCTGGTGTTGCAGCTCTGGTCAAGTTGATGCCAACACTCTGCTGCACAGCCTCTCCTTCCGCTTTTCTCCCCTCTGCCTCAGTCTGACTACCCTGACTCACTGTACCCCCTGCTGGGCCCATGGGACTCTTCACAGTCTGTGGTACTGGTGAAGACGGCAGTTGTGAAGGTGCAGAAGAAGAGGGCACTGGGTGAGTAGTTGGTTTGGACTGTGGAGGAGCAGCAAGAGCAATGGTAGGCCCCGCAGCTGTTGACGCGGGTTGAGCAGTCTGCTGACCTCGAACAGCCAGGTTTTGAACCTAAGCAGAAAAAAAACAAATGTTTGCTGGCCAATTCAATGGTATATACTGTATGCTTAAGTTGAATAGTGACTTCTACTACTCACAAAAAGTTGGGGATATTTTACTTTTAGTTGAAATTTCAGGATGAACATAACATTTTTGGAATGTTTTTTAATGAAGTTTAATTTTAAAATAAACAAATCCCACTCTTCAGTGTTTCAGTACTTTTTACACAACTTGCTGATCTCGAACAAGGAGATTAATAGCAAAATTCACAACAGGTGTTTGATCCCTGAATCGCCCAACAAATTTAGAGGACTAATTTGAATTGGGATTTAAACAGTCCTCCTCATCTTGCTGTTCATATTTTGACATCATGAGACTAAGACGACTCTTACAATTAATCAACACTACCTCGCCATTGCGAGGCTTCAAGCAGGATGCTCTCAGACTGACGTGAACTTTAGAGTGTCACAGAGTGTCATCAGCAGTTTGCTAGAAAAACAGAGACTGGAAGAGTCACAGAAAGGCAAAGACGTCCTTTGGCTACATGACACACCGTGACCATTCATTGCAAAAAAATCAGAACAGGATGATGAATGCCACATAACTCCAGGCCCCGTTGAAGGGAGGCGAGAGGGAACCAAGAGTCACATCAGGGGGCCATTCGTAACCATTTACATCAGCGTGGTTGTGTGCTAGACGACAGGCAGGGTACCTGACCCCCGGCACCGGGACAGGACAGCAAGCATCTTTCGATGGGTAAGGGGCCAGTGGTCCTCAGGGTCGTGTTCTGTGATAAAAGTCCCAAATTCACTATAAGCAGAAATTATGGCTGCCAACAATGCTGGGAAATCAAGGAGAACACTATGCATTTAGCCAGGTCAGGTACCTTTACCGGGTGTCTAACAGCAGACCACGCAGATGTAAAACAGTTAGGAATGGTCAGAAGTGACACGTGGGGTTTCCTCTCCGCTCCCCTAACGTGTCCAGAGTTGTGCGACATTCATCATTTGGTTTCCATTAGGCATTGCTTTACAATGAAGCCATCTGTGATGTAGTCAAAGGAAGCACTTTACATCTCTGTTGCAACCTGATGACACTCTAAGCTCAATGGCTATGTAAAGATATACTCCCAATATCAGAACTTTAGGACAATATATCCATAAAAGATTTCTTCTTTAATTTATATCAAAATCTAAAAAGACATATAAGCTAAGGCCCTTATGTAAAGCAATTTCTCAAGATTTTGAGTAAACACGCGGTGATATTCCTCCCAAGCCTGGAGTGGTCCCCAAACAACTTTAGAGCGCTCAAAGTCCAAGGGGCTTATTTTCGTGCAGCTTTGCACAGCTTGCTAGATGTTGTTCATCACGCTGCGAAGTCGGCTGATCTGTTTTGCGAGCAGCTGCCCTCACCAGATCAGCCGTCTTCGCAGCGTGATGAACAACATCTAGCAAGCTGTGCAAAGCTGCACGAAAATAAGCGCTTGGACTTAGACGCTCTAAAGTTGGATGGACCACTCCAGGCTTGGGGGAGGAATATAACCGCGTGTTTACTCAAAATCTTGAGAAATTGCTTTTTACATAATGCTACTAGCTTATATGTCTTTTTAGATTTTGATATAAATTTAAAGAAACTTTATGTA